>JAYMFT010310210.1:0-10129 GCA_038088735.1 Panulirus argus | reverse complement strand
CATTGGCAAAATACTTTTGGATTCATAACCCACAGGCACTGGGAAACTATGTTTGGATTTTTATCTCATCCTTTGACAGTGAACTTGTGGACAAAATGTTTGAGATGCAATGCATACTGTTATCACAGTTATCTCTCTTTCACCTTTTATTCACTTGTATTTGGAGGAAGTTAGTGAGGTCGGAGGTTATACATGTAAAACTTCATCTTCGTCAAATGGATTTTTTAAGTCAAAACAAAATAGTTTTTTAAATTTTAGCCTTACAGGCACTGGCAAGATGCATTTGGCTTTGTATCCTAGGTGCACTTGCAAAATACACTTGGCTTTGTATCCCACAAGCATTGGCAAAATACTTTTGGATTCATAACCCACAGGCACTGGGAAACTATGTTTGGATTTTTATCTCATCCTTTGACGATGAACTTGTGGACAAATTACCTGAGATGCAATGCATGCTGTTATCACAGTTATCTCTCTTTCACCTTTTATTCACTTGTATTTGGAGAAGGTTAGTGAGGTAGGAGGTTATACATGTCAGCATATGTTTTATGAGATTGAGACTGGCTTATTTTGAAAAGGAATGTCAGCCAGGACATTTATGAGCAAGGAAGAAAATGCTCTAGGACAGTGGTTTGCTACCTTTTTTCATTGCATGCATCCTCAGCTCATTTATCATATTTTGTGGCACTCATGTCCGATATTTCTCATAATGGGCAGCATCCCTTTTCCATGTTATATTCCATAAATTTTACTTAATTTGTTGTATTGTTGTAGTACAGGACTGTTTTATGAATTGTTTGAATTTTAAAACATATATCCTGTCAGATACCTGCTAATTGTAGAAGAAAAGATTTAACTATATATACAGTATCATGATATTTGACTTAAAACTTCTTAGAGGGAATGCTGTGGGATATTTGAAGTGTAAGTAAGCCATTGGAGGAAGCTTATGTTAGGTTGACAGAAATGCCTTATGGAAGGTTTTACAAAAAGTTGGTTGGACTGGAAAGCTGCCAGAAACAGTGAAGAGTTTTTATCAAGGGTGTAAAGCGTGTGCTAGAAGGAAGAGAGGAGGGTGAGTGGCCCTAGATTAAGGTTTGTGTGTGGGAGGAATGTGTGACGTCGCCATGGCTGTTTGATTTGTTTATGGGTGGGGTGGTGAAGGGGGTAAATGCACAGGTGTTGGAGAAAGGTGCAGGTATGCAGTCTGTAGGGGTTGAGGGGGGCCTTGTGAAGTGATTCAGTTGTATGTGAAAATGGGTATGTCTGACGGTATAGTATTCCCATCTATGCATTATGGATACGAAGCATGGGCTGTAGATGTGAAAGTGAGAAGGAGGATGGATGTGTTGGAAATGAAATATATGAGGCAAATATGTGGTTTGATGAAGTAAGCAATAAAAGAGTAAGATAGAGGTGTGGTAATGAGAAAAGTGTGGTTGAGAGAGCAGGAGGTGTGTTGAAATGGTTTGGACACATGGAGAGAATGAGTGAGGAGAGTTTGACAAAGTGGATAAATGTCAGAAAAGGAGGGGACAAGGAGAAGGGGAGACCAGCTTGAACATGAAAGGATGGAATGAAAAAGATTTTGAGTGGTTGAGGGCTGAACAAGCAGGAGGGTGAAATGTGTGCAAAGGATGTAGTGAATTGGAATGATGTGGTATACAGGGGTCAACGTGCTGTAAGTGGACTTAACCAGGGCATGTGAAGCAGTCAAAAGAAACCATGGAAGGGTCTATTGGGTGTGGTTGTATATAGGGGGCTGTGGTTTCATTGCATTGCACATTACAGCTGCAGGATAGATGGAAGCAAATACAGCCTTGCAATTGCAGGAAAAGGAACATGTTTGAAAAAAAGAAAAGTAAGCTTTTTGTTAGTGTTTCACAAAAAAATCCCTGTACTATAAAGGTTGTGTAAAGTTATCATTACTTGTGATTTGGCAACAGTGTATGAATCAGATAATTTAGGGGTTGACAAAGACAGAATGTCACTCAACCCTTTTCCACTCCAACAACACCTCATGACCATTATACATATTTTGGTAAGTATCCATTAAATTTTTCCTGCACTGCCTGTAATAGGACAAAAGTTGCGTAATCAGATAATTCAGAGGGTGATGTAGACAAGTCTAGTGCACTTCCCTTTATCTCCTAGCAGCCTTCACTCTACCGCCTTCTCATTCCAGTAGCATACCTAAAATTTTTACCGCAAGGTTTTTGTAAGTAATCACTAAATTTCATCTGCATCACTAATGATATGGCAAGACTTGCTGAATCAGATAATTAATGGAATGATGTAGATAAGTTAGTCCACTTTCCTCTGCACTGTAGTAACACCAAACCTCAAAATACTATGATAGTGCTTCCTATAAATATGGTGTAGTTACACACAGATATGCTTGACACGAAATCAAAGTAAGTTTTCAAACCAAGAAATCTCTTCCTCCACACAAGTACAATAATCATAATGATAATTATCCTGTTACACTTTACTTATGGGCAAAATAAATACGAGATAAATGCAAGGCAATACAATGGCTACTAAGATACAACCTGTGGGCAAGAGAAAATTACACAACTTTTAACAGCTGCCAACACGAAAGAATCAAAGGCACACAACACCCCTTGTGGTTATTTATAGGAGGAGATAACTATACAGGGTCAGTTCTGATTGGTTAAGAACAAGAAATATGTAAATCTGACGTCACCCGGCAGGCCCAGATCTTGACTGTGATTGGCCAGAGGTCCTCCAACAACCATTACTCCACTTAGTTCAGATAGTTGAGAACAAGAAATATGGAAATGAGATGCTGCCATCAGTCGAGCTGTGATTGGTCAGTGGTCCCCCTAGCATTTAGCATGCCACTTTACACATAACTGCTCCCACACTTGCTGTCCCAGCCTTAGAAGCAGACATGTACTTGTTTGACAATATGGAACCTGTACAATATAATATAGTCCAATACATACAGAACAACATAATTTCATAACGCCCCCCTCCTTAAAGGAAATTTAAGAGTGGGATAAATAATCTGCTATTACATTATTTTTTAACCTGCTATTACATTATTTTTGCCAGCAACATGGTGAATCTCTAAATTATATTTTTGCCAGCAACATGGTGAATCTCTAAATTATATTCCTGAAGGAAAAAAGCCCATCTAGTTAACCTTTGATTTTCATCTCAAAACTTGTTAACATATTCTAGATGGTGGTGGTCAGTAAGCAGAATGATGGGATTGCCTGAAGGGCACAAATATACATAAAGGGCCTGTAAAGCAAGTATTAAAGATAAAATTTCCTTTTCAATTGTGGAATAATTCTCCTGGGCTTGAATGAATTTTTTTACTGAAATAGCTTACTGGGTGGTCAATCTTTTCTTCATCTTCCTGCAAGAGGACAGCACCAGCTCGAATATTACTGGCATCTACAGTTTATTTAAATGGTTTGTGAAGATCGGGAGCCTGCAAAATCGGACTGTTACAACGTTTGTCTTTTAACTGATAGAAGGCTGTTTCACAATGCTCGACCCAAACATATTTTACATCTTTCTTCAATAAATCTGTGATAGGAGTTGCAACAGTGGCAAAGTTAACAGTGAACATCCTATTCTATCCAACCATACCCATATGGTGTCTGAATTCTTTTTTAGATCAAGGGGCACCTATCTGGGCTAAAGCCAGGACTTGCTGTTGTTGGAGATAACTCACCTTGGCCACTCGCATAGCCCAAATACTGCACCATAGCTTTTACAAATTCACATTTGTCCCATTTGAGAACAAGGTTAGCTTTACCCAAGACCATCAAAAGGTTGCAAGTCTTTGTAAATGTTCCTCCCAACTCTGACTATGTATCAAAATATCATCCAAATAAACTACACGACCAGGCAAATCTCTGATGAGAATGTCCATAAGTCTCTTAAATGTGGCAGTGTCATTTTCCATGCCAAAAGGCATCACATCACACTTATATGTCTGTTCCATCACTACGAAAGCACTGATGTCTTGTGCTCTTTCAGTCAGTTTAATTTGCCAGTACCCTTTTTAAGGTTAAGTTTTGTCATATAGCGAGCATTGCCAACTTGATCTATGCAATCTTCCACACGTGGCAGGGGGTAACAGTCAGTCCTCGTTATCTTATTGACTCGTTGGTAGTTGATATAGAACTGATAGGTCCCTTTCAGGCTTGGGTACAAGGGTCACGGGTGAGCTCCACTCCGACTGACAGCTCAATCAGATCGTGCTCCAGCATTTAGTTTAGCTCTTTCTGAAGGATGGTTGCTCTTTGTAGACTTACCTGGTAAGGACCTTGTTTAATAGGCTGGGCATCACCCACATCCACATCATGACTTTTCCGTGAGGTCTGTCCAAGTGTGCTTCGGAAAACATCTGGGTGTTGCTTCCTGTCAGATGTAAGTTTCTCCTCCCACTCCCTGTCTATGCCTCCATCAGTGTCCAAGTCTCCAGGGCTCCTGTAGCTGGATCATCGTCCTTGTTACACACATCTCCGGTGGGAAGTTCTATCAGGCAGGCTGGTACAGTGTGCTTGACAGGGAGAGAATCACAATTGAAATAAGGTTTAAGCATATTGATGTGGCATAATCTTTGGCCTCAGCGTCTGTCAGGAATTGAGACAAGGTAATTAAAGTCTCCTGCCCTCTTAGTTATGGTGTATGAACCTTGAGAATGGGCTGCCAGTGGTTGTGCTGGTTGGAGTAATAGAAGCAACACCTCGTCACCTGTCTCGAAACTTCTCAGTCAGCTGTTTGTCATACCAGCTCCTCATTCGTGCCTGGGTTCTGTTAAATTCTCCCGAGCTGCTTCCCAACATTTCTGTAGTTTCTCCTTTAACTCGCTGACAAGAGTCTAACAGTCCAACACTCCTACTCTTGTTCCGCCATACATCTTTCAATAACGTAAGAGGCCCTCGTACCTTGTGGGCAAACATCAGCTCGAAGGAGGAGAAACCTAGAGACTCATTCGGCGCTTCTATGGTGGCGAATAAAAGGAAGGGCAGTCCCTTATCCCAGTCTCTAGTATTGTCGGCACAATACTTCTTCAGCACGGACTTTAGTGTTGAATGGTAACATTCCAGTGTACCTTGACTCTGAGTATGGTAAGTGGTGGAAGTAACTTTACCGATACCCAGCTCTTTCAGAGTTTGTTGAAAAGTCCTGGACATAAAATTGGACCCCTGATCAGATTGCACCTCTCTAGATAGTCCAAACTTTGTGAAGAAGCTAAGCTGTTCCTGGACAACAGCTTTTGCATTCATGTTTTCTAAAGGTATTGCTTTGGGATATCTCGTGGCCATTTCAATAGTACTTAAGGTGTAGCAGTGGCCAGAAGTTTTAGGCATAGGGCCCACAATGTTGACCATGACATGGTCAAATAAAGCTTCAAATTGGGGAATAGGAACTAAGGGAGCAACCTTAATCCTTTGATTAGGCTTCCCCATCACTTGACATGTATGACACATCTTTACATACTGAGTGACATCCCAGTGGACACCAGGCCAATACATATTCTGCCACACTCAATCCAGGGTTTTTCTCGCCCCTGAGTGACCTGTGAAGCTCGAGTCATGTGCGAGCATCAAAATCTCCCTTCTGTGGGGTTGTGGCATCACAACCTGGTAAACTGCCTGCCACTCTTCATCTTACCCATTACATGTCACTGGACACCATTTCCTCATTAGCAACCCATCCCAAATATAATAACCATCAGCAGATTCTTCAGCTGACTCAAACGGTTTCTTAAATTCTGGTTCGGCCTTCTGTAATCTCTTCAGATGCTGCCGTGACAAATCCTCAGTCTCCTTCACTAATTCTTGTTTGGATTCCAAACCAGCAAAGAAGGTATCACACAGCTCCACCTCACCGGTTTCAACCTTTGTCTCCTTGTGCACACAGTCTGCCTTACTATCTGTCATGGACCTAGTAACTGCATGCACTGGAAATTACTCTGGTACCTCCTCTTCAAGTTGCTTTGTCTCCTTGGACTCCACCGGTCTCATAGAGAACACCAGCGCTGTACTCATTTTTCCTCCCGCTAGGTCATTGCCTAACATAAAGTCCACTCCCGAGACAGGCAGCTTATCCACATTCCCCACAAGAGCAGGGCCTGTGAAGAGATGTTTCCACACACACATTAGCTAGTGGAGCTGTCTTGAACCTCCACAGCCCATCTTACGAGACCTGTTTTTCAGACTTTCCCACAGGCACCAAACTTCCTGACATCAGAGACTGTAGCACACCAGAATCATGCAATACAGTTACTTTCTTACTCCACAGCTAGAGACATAACCCTTAGATGGGAACTCACTGTAGTTCCCCCAAAACAGATCCTCACCTACAACATTATGATTACTATTGACACTTTCACAACTCCCGCTATCACACTGAGAAGGGTTAGACACAATTACATCACTAGGTAGGTCCAAGGGGGAGACAGGATTTATGGGCTTACCTTTTATAAAATCTCTGGATTCTTTCAGCCTGATCTAGCACTCCTTTACTTGATGTCCAACTTTGCCACAACAGTAACATGATCCAACCCTCTCAGGATTGTTACTCTTACTTTTAGGTGCATATGATGAAGGGGCGGAATCAGGTGGGGTTACATGAATATTAGATTTTCCTTGCCACCGAAGTAACTTGGAGGTCTCT
The DNA here is from genome assembly GCA_038088735.1 of Panulirus argus. Lineage (NCBI taxonomy): Eukaryota > Metazoa > Arthropoda > Malacostraca > Decapoda > Palinuridae > Panulirus > Panulirus argus. The sequence continues at coordinate 3,463 of JAYMFT010310210.1, read as the reverse complement.
CTGCACCAAGTTTGTGAGTCAGTGTGTACTGGTCTGCTAGTAAGCCAGCCTTGTCACCATAATTCACTTCTCTTTCTAATAAATAATTCATAACTTCAAGGGGTACATTGTGCTTACATTTTTCAAGTGACATTAATTCTTTAAGATTTTCAAGCACACATACTTGTTCAGAGTGTAGCCACAGTGTTAATGAATCGCACTTTTCATGAAAATATTCTACATAGGTCTGGTCAGGGTTCCTAAGCTTATTCCTAAACTTGTGTCTTTAAGCTTCCAGAGTTAATTCATAAGCTTTCACCACAAAATCCTTGACTACTTCATAATTAGTACACTGGTCACTAGACAACGCTGCATATGCGATCTGAGCCTTACCACTAAGAACAGTTTGTAACAAAATCGACCAAACCTTCTTGGGGCAAGAGAGATTATTGGCCACATTTTCAAACATATGAAAGAATTTAGTAACATCATCTTCACAGAGCTTTGATATAAATCTTACTTGTTTCGTAAAATCAAACTCTGGTATTGGCTTTGACTTGACCTGTCATTGTCTCATGTTCCAACATTAGTCTAATCTGTTCAGTCCATTTCTTCTATGCTTGTGTGTTAAGTTTAACAATTTTTGGTTGGAACTGCAAGTATTCAGGTTAAACACTAAAACTTCTAGGAAGCTGGGCTTGGGCTAAAACTTCTGCAGACCATGATAGTGGAATGGTATCGTCAACACTTTTTTTAACATTAGGTTCAGTTCGCTCTTCCCCAGCCTCGGGCATGGTACCTCCTAACTCCTCACCAACTAACTCATTTATTACAAAAGCCTCCAACTCCACTCTACGAGCATTCTGGTCATACTCCAATCCTAACCTATCTGGAACAAGCTTCAACTCATAAACTGTTAAAGGTTTAATGACACTTGGAGAAGGCTCAGACTGACAGAAATGATCCACTTCAGCGTCACTGATCAGTGACGTGATTAAGTAAGATTAACTAATGGAGGAAAAGACTTTGTAAGATGAGAAATATCCTGGCGCAAGGTCAACAACTTCTTGTTACTCACCACGATTAACGCTTCTCTAAAGTTAAGGAATGAAAGTAAACACCAGGAGTAAAAAGCTATTTACATTTAAAGAAACAAATACAAAAAGAAATAATTATTTACAGGGCACAAAAAGTTTCATTATCACAATCCACATAGGTTTTCAAACCAAGAAATCTCTTTCTCTACACAAGCAAATTAATCATAATGATAATAATCCTATTACACTTTAAGTACAGGCAAAATAGATATAACAAGTAAATGCAAGGCAATGCAGTGGCTGCTACGACAAACTGTGGGCAAGAGAAAAGAACACAACTTTTCTTGGCTGTCAGTTTGAAAGAATCAAAGACACACAACACCCCTCGGGGTTATTTAGAGGATGAGGTAACTATACAGGGTCAGTTCTAATTGGTTAAGAACAAGAAATATTTAAATGACATGCTGACATCATCCAGGCAGGCCCACATCTCAATTGTGATTGGCCAACCATCACTCCACTTAGTTCAGATTGGTTGAGAACAAGAAATATGGAAATGAGATGCTGATGTCAGTTGAGCTGTGATTGGCCAGTGGTCCCCCTAGCATTTAACATGCCACTTAACACATGACTGCACCCACACCTTCTGCCCCAGCCTAAGAAGCGAACATGTACTTGCTAGACAATATGGGACCTGTACAATATTATATAATCCAATACATGTAGATCAACAAAATTTCGTAAAACACATTCTTCAGCACTGCCAGAACCTTCGCCCTCAACCCTCACCTTATGACTCACTTCTGCTTCCCAGTTATATAAAGCACATCAGTTCCTCAAATTTTTCTTCATTGAAACTTATATCCCAGTTAACTTGTCTCTCAACCCTGCTGAACCTAATAATCTTGCTTTTATTCACATTCGCTCTCAACTTTCTCTTTTCGCAAACTCTTCCAAACTCAGTCACTTGAATCAGCCACTGGTGCTGTATAATCAGTAAACAACGTGACTCACTTTCCAGGCCTCTCATCCCCACAGACTGCATACTTGCCCCGTTTTTGAAGACTTGCACTTACCTCCTTTACCACCCCATCCATAAACAAATTAAACCATGGTGACATCACACACCTTTGCTGCAGCCCACCCATCACTTAGAACCAATCAAGCACCTCTCTTCTTACTTGTACACATGCCTTACACCCTGAATTGAAACTTTTCACTGTTTGTAATAGCTTATATACTACACCATATATTCATAAGACTTTCCACAAAGCATCTTTTGACTGTGTGTGGCATGGGGGTCTCATCTCTAAGCTTCCCTCTTTTAGCTTCCTACCCTCACTTTGCTTCTTCATATCTAGCTTCCTCTCCAGCTGCTCTATCTCTGTGGTTGTTGATGGATCAGCCTCCTGCCTTTTCTCCATCAACAGTGGTGTCCTTCAAGGTTCTGTCCTGTCCCCGGCACTTTTTATCCTACTTTTCAATGATTTACTCTCCTCCATAAATAATCCAATGCACTCATATGCTGACGACTCAATGCTGCATTCATCCACATCCTTCAGTTCTGCTCCCTCTTCTCTCACTCGATCTGCATCTCGTCTTGACACAGCTTCCTCAGTCAACACGAAAACTTGTGAAGTTTAATGCCTCTTTCGAAAACTCCTCATAAGTCTCGTATCTCCTTTGACTGTTCTGTAATTCCACCTCTTGACTGAATGAACATACTTGGTATTACTGTAACATTCACTCTTTCTTGGAAACCCCACATTAAGGGAATAGCTAAGTCTGCGACTAAGAAACTGAGTGTCCTGTTCAGATATCGAAACTTCTTCTCTTCTGAACAGTTGCTCCGTTAATGTATGGGATTGATTGGTCATTGTATGGAGTACTGCTCCCACATTTGGGGTGGTTCTAGCTCTGCATCCTTTCTTGATAGAGTTGAGTCGAAAGCGGTCCGACTTACAAACTGTCCCAGGCTAACTTCCAAACTTGAACTCCCTGCCCTACACCGAAATGTTGGTTCACTTTTCCTCTTCTTTATGTATTACTTTGATTTTTTACTCCCGAGAGCTGGATGCTTGTGTGCCCCCCACCACTAGCTAGACCACGCAATACTCGGCAAGCTGTTGCGTCTTATGATTTTTATGTTGTCATCGGCAACTCAAGGATGGGCCGTTTTGACAACTGCTTCTTTCCCTACACGTCGTAGCTTTGGAGCTCTACCTTCTCATGTCTTCCACAGTAACTATGATCTGGCACATTTCAAAACACGGGTTTTTCACTGCCTTAAAATCTGCAAATTCTTTCCCTTGTCTTTTCTTTTCCTTTTCACAATTCTCTCTATATTTCATTTAAGGCCCGGCCTTTATGTGGACTTATGTCCATGACTGGAGCTTTCGACATAGAAATCAAAGAAAGAAAGAAATATATATAAAGATATATATATA
>JAYMFT010310199.1:0-10129 GCA_038088735.1 Panulirus argus | reverse complement strand
AAAATATAAAAAAAAAAAAAAATAAAAATATATATATATATATATATATATATATATATATGTATGTATGTATGTATATATAAAGTTAGGTAGTTCAGTTGTTCCGTTGGAAAAGATCGGCTTTTTTCAGAGTAGAAAAGAAAAAATTTAGCTGGAAACTCATTTTTTATTTCACCCATCAAAAGCATCTCTGAAATAACGGGAAATTTATTTTCTATCAAAGATTTATTGACATATTTGCTTCACAAATGTCCTCTTTCTACCTGCCTCCCTTTCCTCGACGGGCTACCCCTGGCTACTCACACGCGTCTGTCTGTCGCTACACAATATAAGTTACCCAGCCACCCACGTCTCTCAGTTGATCTGCTGCTAAAATGTATAAAGGTACTTAGGTCCGTCCGTTGGTCTGTTGCCACACATTATAAGATACCAACATATTATTTAAGTTAGGTTTTAATTAGCACAGGGAGTGATCTAACCAGATCAAGGTCACGGTTCAAGATTAAAGGTTCAGCTTGGAGTAGCACCTTGATGTCATGATACGAGTGAAGAATGTGAGGTCTGTTAGGTAGGACTGTGACTGGATGTTGTGATACAAGTAAAGAATTTGAGGTCTGTTACTTAAGGCTGTTAGTTAGGAATGTGCCTGAATGTCATCATACGTGTGAAGAATGTGAGGTTAGTTAGAGAACTGAGGCTGGACGTCTGGAAGAATGTCATGCTCTAAACCAGACAAGATTAGCGGCATCTAGCCTGAGGGAACACCTGTGCTGAGTGGTGCTGTCATTCACTAGTGTTCCTGCCTCTCCAAATGCTGCTGGATACAGCGGATCTCCCAGCTTCGGTTGTTGTTTTCACACACTCCTCGATGCACCCAGGACCTGAGCCCCTCCCCCCATCAACATGTCCATGACATTTTGTTTTCCTGTTGGTCGTCAAATGGCTTGACCTCAGGGGCTGAACTCACAGAAAGTTGGAACCGTTCATCACTGCCGTCGAGGCAAACTTCAATTTTCTGACTGAAAGGAAATCCTTAAATGCAAGAACTATTTTCTGTTGCTGTTGTTCGTTCTGGACACCAAATGTTTGCTCTGTCAGGCTAAATTCTTCAAGCTTCAGCTGTCTGTGAGACAGAGGCTACCCTAAAGCACAAGTTTCCTGTCACTATTGAGATACAGCAGAGTGTTAAACGCATGCATCTGCCTTCTTTGCACCGAAAGTTCTAAATGTCTGAATTATCATATGACTTTCAGTCTATAAAGAGCAGAAATGTCAAAGTAACCCCAGAGTATAGCGAGAGAGTGTGGGGCATCCGGTTGGAACTCTTATGTATTCAGATGACTTTCCAAGTTAAGTGTAAACAAACATAACGCAGCGTTGTGCAAGTAAATGATGGGAGAACCTGAAAGCGGAAGAATATATGTCACGAGAACTATCGCCATTTGCAGGAAACTTGGGTCATTATAGACCAGAGAAGTACAAACTTGTCAGTGAATTACATATAATAATGACCTGAAATTTCTCTTGTTCGATTATAGTTTCTTGTTTCTCATCTGTCACTATGACTATGATCCTTTATGGCTATATTATACATATCCTCCGTTAATGAACTTAGTGTCAGATCATTTGGTGCAGATCCCTTCTGTACTCTCAAGTTACGTAATAAACAAGATGTATGTTTGCTCCTCGTCTCAACGGTCAACAATGCAGAGACTTTAGCTTCTTTCCTTGCAACAGTTCCTGTAAAATTCAGCTGCTCTTTACTTCCATCGTGTATCTATTGATTCTAATTTAGCAACTTTACTCCGTCCGGTCATACACTGTGATACATATTCCTACGTCATCAAACATTTATGTTACATACTAAGACAGCAACGGTTCCTCCTGCTTGGCTATATGTATAATGGGTAAGACGTTCTCCAGCCTGAGTATACATGTTGGACGGGAAGAATTAAGTGTGCTCGAGCACATGGGTTCGAATCCTGGTTACTGCAGTCGGTCCAAAGTCATCCCTGCTGATCATCCACCCTTGGGGGCTGGCTCAAGCTAGGATAAAGATGGATATTATGTGCTGTATAAGAGGAATGCTGTGGTCCCTCCTACCAGAGTACACATATTGGACAAGAGAAGCTAATGGTCCCTCCTGCCTGAGTACACTTAGACAGCCAGACGCTCGTGGCTCCTCATGTTCGAGTATTCGCTTCGGGCTGGATGGGTCTTACCTGCATGGAAAGAAAAACACTATTGTTTCCTTTTGCCCAAATGCCTATGTTAGACAGGAAGAAGCTCGTTTTTCTCCGCGACTCAGTATACATGATAGAGAGGATAAGTTAAAGGTTCTTCTTGTCTTCAAGGAAGATAACGCTACATCTAACTTAACACCCCTGAATAGTTTATCTGCTGCTGTACAATCTTTGTAAAGTTACTCTTACCCAGCTGCACCACATGACGACCTTCCAGTATGTCACGACAAGAGGCGCAGCAACGGCTTGACTCAGCCCGTGTCCAGGTTGAGAGGAGTGGAGGAAAGTCGTGTGTGGGTCTCTCGTGCCTCCTTCTCCTGCTCCGTGAGAGGATGCTAGAGGTAACGCTGGAGTGTTGCTTCAGCCTCCGCACTAGAGACTTTAAGCTTCTGAACATCCTGCGTGCTGGGCTGGGTGGAGGTGAGGGGTCGATAGGTGTATTGGTGACCCAGATATAATCATCTTAGAGCATTGTTCTCGTCAGGGCAAACATTATGAACGATGCAGGACACGAAATATGGGTCTTCCTCTTACTGCAAATGTTACAGGGGTTAACATGGACTAGGATGAGACTGAGTTCTGTGATATTTCTTATGAATATAAAATCATGATTAATGATACGATTTCTTACAAAAAACTGCCAGACAAATTTATATAAGGAAGAGCTTTATAACAGATACTCCATGCGGCCCGTTAGGACTACGATTCTCATCATGTAATATAATTCCGGAGGTCAAATTTCTTGGGAAAGTCTAGAGAACAAAGCTCAGTGTCTTTAGATTTTCTGTATTCTAAACATCAGAATATGATGTTCACAATTGACGTAGAAATACATCGAGTTCTTCCATTTCTAGACACAACAGTCAAGTGATTGGATAACTCGGGCGAGACGTCAGTGTAGAGAGCCTGCGTTCGCTGGCTTATGTACAGAGTTCACTTCGTTTATTCTTATTAATCTTAAATGTAATCTTGTTTGCACTTTGGATAATGGAACTTTTAAAATTTGTTTGAATCATTTTAGGTGAAAGGATAAATGATCTTTTTAAGAAATCCTTTTTATGGTAACGAGTTTCGTTGAATTTGTACAGGCGAGTATTTTGCAAAGGCCATTACCGAACTTGTATGTTCTGATGATGAAATGAATACATCTCGAAACGTAAAGCAATTAAACAAGAGGTTTGATTATAGATTTAAGCTTATCAACTCTGACGCTGTGTCATTATTCAACAAAGTCTCTGCTGATGATTTATTGTACTGCTTTGGCTGAAGAGCTACACAAACATACTTTCTCATCGCTTACAGGTACATACCATATAAGACTTAATCAAAATATGCGTTAAAGATTGTACGATTCAGTTCAGTGATAGCTTCTTCACACAGCAATTTGGTATCAGTATGGGAAATCTTTCTTAGCCCTCTTAAGTAATTTACATATGGTATTTTTTGAAAGCAAGGCACTTTATGACGTCTTACCTAGCAATATCAAATTTTACAGGTATGTCATATTCTTTGTTTGTGGCGTATTGATAAAGATGAAAATTTACTTTTTACTAATCTAAATTGATGGTAAACTCAGTAAAGCTCACTCTTGAAACTGAGACAGACAATACACTGGCATTCTTAATCTCTAATATTTTGAAAAAGACCTATTGTAAACCCACAAATGTCTGTTCATATATTTACTATTGCTCTAGCCATCACAGTAAAGTGAAACGTTTTGTTTCAATCAATGTTTCTTCGAGCAATTCGCACATGTAGTCCAGAATCCACTGATGAATTCTGCAATATCTGTGACACTGGTAAGAATTACAGACTCTCAAATGTTTCCTTGATTCAGCTTGTAATCTTGCTAGAAAGTCTTTTTACAATGTTCCACCTAAAGAACTTCTTGTTATTACCTTATTGTGAGAACTTGCTTAATGTTCCTCTTTTGCTAGAAAAATAGATTAATGCAGTCTTCAGCAATAATGAAAATACAGTCACGGAAAGACTTATCAGAAATTCTGTAACTGCTCAGAAGGGTTGTGTGTACAATTTCCCATGTACAGAGTGTGATCAGTTTTACGTTGGTCAACCTGGTAAGATTCTTAATGTTAGGGTTAAACGGCTTAAAAACAGTGTTAGGTATGGTAAAGAATCTAATGCAATATTTGTCGACCTTAGAGATTTTGGTCATGAAATTGACTGGTTATCACATATGATAACTCAACAATGGAAAGAAATATTGTCTAATCGTCTTTTAACAAACATAGCAGATACATTAGTAAGCTGAAAAAAGAACTGCATGGCTATCATTTAAGAGAGTTTGCAAAGATTCTTTAGGGGAAATCACAGATCAGAAAACTACTGTAATGTTATAAAAGATCTTTTGACTTCATATGAAACTCTGAGGTGCAACATGAGTCTAAAAATCCAATTTTTGAACTCGCACTTAGACTTTTTCCTGGATAATCTTGGGGCAGTCAGAGATAGCAAGGCGAAAGATTTCACCAGGACATTTTGGACATGGAAAAGCGGTACCAAGGAAAGTGGAACCCCTCTATGTTGGCAGATTACTGCTGGACACTAAGGAGGGATGTTCCTGAAGCCAAATATAGCCGAAAATAGTACATTTCCACATTTTAGAGGTAAGTTTTTTAAGTGTAATACCAGCCTTTTCTGTGAATGAGTAATATACACTTATTGTAAAATTAAATTGCTCTGCCACTGAAAAACCATGCCTGATAGAAAAGTTCTAAAAACAGATTCGAATTCAGCGTAAGAAGTGCTATTAGGTCCACCTATTTTAGTTCGTGGGGCAAAAACAAAGTTCAGTTTTGTTAACCAGTTATATCTTTCTGTGTTAAACACGGATTTTAGGAGGAAAATTCTTCAAAAGTTCCCATTTTCTTCTTTCTATAAGGAGATTACGGGTACGAGATCATTTATGATGCATGTTGCTATTTTCATTTGGACATACCAATGTTACCTTCACGTTACAGACTTGGGCATGTGTGAATTAAATCAGACGGTGTTAGGAAGTCGTTTTCCTCTGTGACCAGCATGGGAATCTTTTATTCTCAATAGAATCCTAAAAAATATCTTCGTAAAATATGAAGACAGTGTGTAGGTGTTACACCAGGACTAGAATGTGTTCACCTCTGAACGGATATGATTCAAAATGTGTTCTGAACTAGGAAGGAAGATTCGTATACAACTCTGGTTACACATATGCAATGAGAGAAGCAAACCTCCTATATCATAATGCTCTGCCACTCCGTTAACAGCGTAAACAACAAATGCATCATACCAGTGACACCAATTATATCCGACTGATGCAGATCCTAACGAACTAAAGTGGTTTGATACGAATATAGGAATAACTGACATTAAAAACAAGAAAACTATGTTATGGTTATATCTTCAGATATTTCTGAGAGATCCATATTTACCGGATGAATAATTTTCCTGTTTTTGATTGGGTTTTCAAACTTTTTCATTTTTCTTACGTTCATTGATGTGTCGTTCGCTGCCTTCCTAAGGAATATCGTCAGCTGGTGCGGAAACTAATTGCATATCGGCGAGGGACGTGGATTGATTATGACAGTTCTAGTCTGAAAAGTACGTGTTAACAGAAATTATATATAAAGGTTTTTTCATTCAGTTTCTTATGTTTGGTTGACACATTATATAATGGATCACAGAAAGGAGCTATATGAGCGACCAGACAAGGCAATGACATGCAGACACTGCATTGACGAACACAATTCTGTTCTCTTACAAATCACAGTGGATGTCGTTTTGGTCATCGAAAAAGGTTTTAGATGTTAGGTCCAGGATGGCTGTGTCCTCTATATATGACTTGTTGGAAGCTGTACCCCGCATATATTAAGGAAACATACTTACATCCAAGTGACGAGTGAAATCTAGCCTCCACCACAGTGCCGCAAGATAATGAGGGATCAAGTCAGCTCATGGTCTTGGCAACATATGCCTTTCCAACATCAAATGCTGATGCAGAAAGGTTGCTTCCAAAACTAAATCTAATGACAAAGTCAGGCAACTCCCTGCGGCTACCATCATTCGTCGCTGTCACTACTGTGTCTGAAGCTGTGAGAATACATACCGATTGTATGGACATTAAACCAACTCAGGACATAACTAGCAGTGTAGGGAAGTAAATGAGGTGGTAATCATGGTAAGAGTTGGAATTTGTGTCTATTTCGTATATCTTATCATCCTTTGATATCAAATCAATAATAACAAATAGACAAGAACAAAATTGGTATTAGTTCACTACAAAGATATGCACAGGATACTTGTCTCATCTTCCACTTCTCTATTAACCAGACAGGAATCAAAATCCTTCCGTCCCATGAATCCCCTGGTGTGACCTTCCTTCAACCTTCACTTTCTGTACGCCACGATGTTGCTACGCTGTCTCTATTCTGTTGGTATTATTTTGGCCATTGTTCTCGTGACGTGTCTGCACGTGTCCCCACCCTTAAAGTTTGGACCTGCGGCACACATTTGGTTGCTGCTTCCCGCAGTTTGTGTTTGGAGACCTACTACTTGAGAATAGGCTGTTATAACACCTTTTCCCCTCAGACAACTATACAGTGGACTTCTCTTCCTTCTTTTGTCTTTCCCTCTCCATATTACTTTTCCTCTTTGAATCAGATCTACAAACACTGCGTAACCCTTATCAGTTTTTTTCTTTTTTTTTTTCTTTTCTTTCACTCGAGATAGACTTGATTAGAGCATGTCTTGCCCGTACCATGTCGGTCATGATACAAAGAACACATCAAAAGACAAGGCATCTGAAGGATGTTAAACAAATCACTCTAATTATAAGTCTGTTTGTTGACCGACACTTTGTGAAAGTCTTACTATGCTCCCTGAAATACAGTGATATATATTTTGATTTCTGGAACTTTATTATGCCTATACCACGTTTTCTAAACACTACAGACACCACAGAAAACGTGCGAAATTCTGATGTTATATACTTATGCGGAACACTCTTCGTATCAGTTCACCCAGATCATTGGCGATGTTTTGGATGTAGCCAGTGTGTCTGTGCTTGTATATTTTTTGCGCGATTTTTGGCAGTGTTACCTCAGTGTTACATTATGAAAATATTTTATATACCAGTGAATGGAGGAACAATAGCTGATAATCCTAAAGCAGGAACGTCAGGTGAAGTCATTGCAGACAATAAACATTCAGTGTAATTGCGGTGCAAGCGACAAACGTTCGTCAGGTTCGACACTGAATCACTGAACGAGACCCCGAGGCCCGGGACTAAAGTGAGTCAAGTTATTTTCTCATTATTTGTCCTTATATCTTTACTTATGTATCAATGCTATAGAAATTTATAGACAAAACAACTGGAGAGTTACTGTATGTTTCCCATAAAAGATATAGAAATCATGCGCAACTACGTCTGCATTTTGTTATTCATTTTTTCACTCGGTGATTCCTTATACAATACATATGATATTTTTCATAAACGTTCATCTAAAGAAAATTGTAGGTCTTTCAATTTCTCAAAAATTCGTAAATGTTTTCCCTAGTCTTTTCTTCTTCAGTTTCATAATTCTTTATGTTTCAGCTAATGTCCAGCCTCATTGTGGACGTTGTCCGTGGCTGGAGCCTTCAACGTGAGAAAAAGATAGATATACTTTTCAGGTTCATTAAGGTGAAAAAAATATGATGTAATTAAATCGGAGCGTATTTTATTGAAACATATAAACATGTTTGACAACTGAATGGTTGTTTAGGTTGAATTTAGGCCTATCAACTGCCAGGGTCGTTAAGGCCGTCACTGTCAAGCTATATCCACCAGGCGAGAATTCTTGACCACCTTATACAGGTGTTAGCGATGATTTTCACACCACTTACACTCCGGCTGTGTACTGTAAACGGCCCTGGCATAAGTCTGGCGCTGGGGTGAAGCGCGCACGCACCTCGCCACCCGTGGGCTGGGAGGAGGCTCAACCGCCCGACCCAAGACATGAGAGTGGTCTGTGATTAATGATATGCTGCTGTTGTTCCCGATCACTCGAGAACTTTAGAAAAACATTGTGTTCATTGATGCGTATCTTTAATTGGCGTTATGATTTACAGAATTTTACAGTAGTGGCATTGATATTTGTACACTACATCTATGGGAATATAATTTGTGAAAGTATGATAGTTAGCAATGGTACAATTAGGCTTAAATGTAAATTATTTGTAAGTAGGGAAAATAATCACTGAGTAATATCGTGATTTTTTTCAGTAAGAAGCTGCTGTAACTTATAAAGAAATACATGATAGTTTTCTTTACATGAGTTTGCATGAGAAAGACAGACAACAGGAGGCCTGATTGGTTCATTATTGGGTTGTCTGTTAAAGGAAAAAAAAGAAGGTTTGGCTTGACAAGAAAATGTAATTCCGCTCAGCTATTTTTTTTTTTTTCTTTTTTTTTTTGAGCTATCACCGACTCCCCGCTGCTGCACATTAGCCTTCTACAGTCCCCGTTACCGCTGTTGTTTATTCAGTTTATTTTCAGCCTTTTTCTCAAAGTATACGTGAATTTATATTTGTTTAAACGACTTTTGAAGGTATTTATAGTCTTAGCATTCGCTACGTCTGACGGTAACTTATTCCAGTGGTCAACACACCAATAGGAAAAGCTTTTTCCCACGTCCGCAGTACATCTTTTAGCTTTGAGTTTTACTCAGTTTGTCCTGGTAACCGTATTTCGAAAAGATGTTCGTGATTTACATTATCGAATTTGCTCGGAATTTTGAACACTTGGATTAAGTCGCCGGGATGTCTACTTTTTTTTAAGGGAGAAGAGATCCAAACGTTTTAGCCTCTCTTCGTATGCCAGATTTCTGAGGGGTGGGATCAATTTTGTCTCGCGTCTGTGTAGTTGCTCTAATTTTTTGTAGTTGCTCTAATTTTTCCTCATCTTTTTTATAGTATGGGGACCAAAACTGAACTGCATATTCAAGGTGTGGTCTTCCTAGAAAATTATAAAGTGTGAGAATTGATTGTAGTGTCCTGTAATCTATGTTCCTGGCTTTCAAACCTAACATTTGGTTGACTTTTTTACTTGCTGCTTGACACTGTTTAGTACACTTGATATTGTTGCTAATGACAGCTCCAAGGTCCTTTTCTTCATTTATCCTGGCTAGAGAGTTTCCGAATAGTTTGTAGTCGTAACGTATATTCTTGTCTCCAAAGTGCATAACATCAATTATATTTCGTTTGGGCTGCCATTGTATAGGAAGTTATTTACTAAAGTATGTGTCAAAGTACTTCACACTACAGCTATTTAACGGCATGTAGTAGTGTTCAAAACCCTTAGCCATGCTCTTCTGGTAAACCATTTTCTATATATCTTCACTTTTAGAACATTTTATACAAATTTCCGTTATTCTGATTAATAGTTTTGATACATATCGAAGCCCATTCGTATATGCCCTACGACGGTAGAAAAAATCATAATTGCACAATTCATACATATTTTGCAATGAAAGCAATCGTTAATTCTCATGTTAAAAAATTTGAAACCGTTTGTCTTCCCTTGCATTTCATTTCACCTCAAAAATATCAGACGAATAAAATCGGTCTATGTGCAAAAGAATCTAATAAAGATGAAAATGGACCTCTGTGGTGAAGCAGTTAGCGTTGCTAACCATGATGCATTCACTGGCCGCCCGGGCTTCATCCCGCACAGGTTCGAATCCTGGTCGTGGCAATCGGTCCGAAGTCAACCCAGCTGTTCATCCTTACCTTGGGTTTGGTCGATGAAATGGGTACCTGCCTTAAGCTAGAGTTTATATATATATATATATACATATATATATATATATATATATATATATATATATATATATATATATATATATATA
>JAYMFT010310188.1:0-10129 GCA_038088735.1 Panulirus argus | reverse complement strand
TATATATATCTATATATATATATATATATATATATATATATATATATTGTTAATGCGATGGCCTTGATTAGGGCCTCAGCTGCCCGTGCTGTCTCAGCTAACATAAAAAAAAAAGATGCCGTCATGTTTTGCTTAGCTACAAAACACAACAGATTAAGTAGTCTAAGCTAATGCGTATACATCAGCACGAAGCGAAACGTTTTTTTTTTACTGAAACTCTACAATGCTCACACGGTTCAAGCAAGAAACATGAAATGGTGACAAATAAACGGGTAGGGTGGGTTGCGTGGCTGGCGGACCGAAGAGTGTGTGTGTGTGTGCGTGCGTGTGAGAGGGGGGGGGGTGCGTGCGTCCGTTGGAGTGTTAATGCAAGCCCTGCACGACATACCTCCACGTGCAGCTGCTTGCTGCGCCGCCGCCAACATCAGGCACACGAACCCCTTCCTTCCTCAGGACCTTCCTTCCCCTCCGCACCACCTCTGAACACAACGCACCGTCGACGTTAGTTATATTTCGCTGACACTCGCCATCACGACCATCTGAGGGACGGGCTAGGGGCAACTGAAGGACGAATCCACCAACACTTTACACACTCCTCGGGGAGGGAGGGGGACTGACCGACTGTTGACAGTCTGTCATTCGAGCCTCTGATATGAGTAACAAGATACTACTGAGGAGCATAATAATAAGAGGGCAGTTACCTAAAGTCATGAGAGATGGGGGCAATGTGGCGGCTGTGCCTGAGCTGTACAGAGGGTGGGGTGTGTGCGTGTGGCGGTACCACACACAAGGCGTCCACTGTGTCGGGGGAGGGAAGGGGGGGTACCGGGGGGGGGACACAGTGACGCCTCACAGCGAGGCTCATCATCACCAACACCGGACACCACGAGAGCCATCCGTCACACTCACCACCGCCCACCACCACCACCACCACAACCAAGCTCCACCACCGCCTTCCAAGCTCCACTGCAACCCCACCAAGGCCCACCATAATCATTATCTACCCCCCCCCCCAAGTCTCCCTTCATCCCAACCGCCACCCACACGCACCACCCCCACCCCCTCAGGTCCTCCAACATCGGCCACCCCAAGTGCCCACTCCCCCCACACCTCCCTACCCCAGGTCCACCACCCAGCCTACAATTTCTTGGTACCGTACTCTTGAACATCATGATTTAGCTTCACCCTCGCAATTCTCTCAAGCAACGTTAAGTAACCAGCGTAAAGTCCAACCTCGATGGCGTGAGGCTGGCGTGTTCTAGGGCTTCTGTTAACCTTTCACCCAAGGGGAGGGCACCAATATAGAACCAGCCATGTTAACACAACTGCTGGCTTAATAATCAACAGATATAACCCCTACACCACGACCGTACATTATCTAGGAATAATGGTCTGTCTTTTGACCTGACCCATAAGGGTCAGGTCACGGGTCACGCCAACACACGTAAGGGGTCGTATCCACGTGGTTCAGGGGCTGCAAGCTTCGTAACTCATGTCTTTCCTTGTAGCTCAGGAGGACGCTGCGGGAGATGGAAATGGCACAATAGTTACCCTTGGGATAACTGACCTGTCCCATCCCTATCCCTCCCAACCCTAGCTGGCCCAGACCTCCACGTCCCAGCTGCTTCACGCCCACCACCAAGTGACACTGAGCCTGCAGGACAAGAATAGCAGGACTACCACCACCCCAGGCAGCTACCCAGCACGTGGGAGAGGCCAAGGGAATAGTACAGGCAATAAACACACTTAAATGTACAGAGTTAGACATATATGGGTGATTATGACGCCCACTTTACAGAGGTGATGCGAGGTGAGGTGCCCCATGTATTCCTTACATTGACATACTACTGGCATATTACGGGATGGGTCAATATCTACGGGGACAAAAGGGTAATTATGGAAAGAGGTTCTCCTTGGGACAGCCACGTTTCTTCAGGAGTGGAGGTCGAGTTCGCATTGAGTCACCTTTACCGAGAATGAAAAACAAAAAAATGCCAGTTACAAAACGAAAAGGAGCCGTAGCAGGGCTGCGCACGACTCAGGTTGCTGGGTTACTGAAGCATGCTTGGTCGCATGAGGCCACACTGTTCGTTCCACTGTGGACGTGTGAGCGGAGATCTGGGTTAGGGCGCAGCCACAATCATCCCCGTGACCCAACCTTCTCCCTCGGTCACTACAACCTCCCTCACTCCCACGCCACGCGCAAATACGTTGACACTGTCTTGTTATTTATCATTTCTGTTCATTATTTTTTTCTTTTGGTAACAACGGCTTAGTTTCACGTAAAACGACTTATAGCGTAAGCGATGTGAAGAAAGTCTTACATACATACATACATGGGCCAGCTACGCAAGTTCATCTCTGAAAATGCTCTTAATTAATAAGGTCATCTGAGGAGGCATTCAAAACCCATTCCTCAGAAAATGTCCTAAACTAGCATGGGCCAAAAGGCCTCTTGCAGTGTCCTCACTTCTTATGTTATTTATGTTTCTCTACGCAGGACAGAGGAGCGATGTAGCACGTCGCCGTGATACGAGTTTATACTCTCGAGACAATCCTCAATAATCACCGACAAGGATTTCAAAATCAATACACAAAACACTTACAAGCGTACACAAAGTGCATATCAAGTGAAGCACGTTGGGGGAAGATCTTTTCAACTTCCAAGGAAGCAAATCCCACTGTGGTTGAGTGGCAAGCCACACCGCAGCCAGAGATAGTACAGCGAGAGGATCAGCTCCACGGGGAAATGTAGAACAGTGCTTGCACTCTTGCTTTAAGAGGAAAAATGGGGGGCTGGCCCGTCTACAGAGACAAGGGCCCGTGCCAGGCGAAGGCACGAGAAATCTTTAACAACTCTCTCTCTCTCTCTCTCTCTCAGGAGATACAGATAACGAAACTAATTAAAACCACGCATCATCCTCTGCTAACACTATGAGTAAGCAAGAAACTCTCATCTGTCTAACACACAAACACACATCAAAAAAGGACATCACTACTAAACAAGTTCAACATTCAGCATGAAAACCTCTTCTATCAAACAAACCGAAAGCCAACGAACAGAAATCATATTTAAAACGCTTTATGGTCGTTCTAAAAAAAAAAAAAGCTTATCTTTGTAATACGTGGAAAACCAACAAACATATCAAACACGTTAGATGGTCAATTAAGAACATGTTGCTCAATGGGCGGAATTTCAAAACTCCTTCGCTACGGAGGACACTGTAATAAAGAACTTAAAACTGTCAAACAGCAACAAACCTCACCCCAGTAAGGAGGAAGGGCGTACACACAACGCCTGTGTCACGTAAGCTGACACTAGGCAAACATGACGGAGCGATAACAAAGATAACGCCAAGTCGGACGCTGCACGCTTTCATGAATGATGGTGATACAGCAGGCACTTTTTTTTTTATCTTGAACAGAAAACACTGGTGCGGAACAACACTACTTTTTTTTAAGTCGATCATATGGCAGTTAGCATAGATGCAGAGAATCTACGGCGCGCAGGGACTTGAAAAGGAAAAACAATGAAAAGTCCAGAAAGAAAAACCTTAAAAGTCGGGTCCCTAATCTGTGTTCATAATACAACTTGCAAACACAGCAGCGTAGGTGATGTTACTACTAACGTCCAGAGCCATACCAAAATATAGTAGTGATACAAATGCAATCGGAGACGTTGTGTGAACCTCAATGGACGCCGAGGCTACATGAATAATCACCATCAAACACAGAAAACTTGGAAAAGGCCGGATGAAAGCCAAAAAGCTTCTAAAGTGCTTCCAGGGTGTGTGTGTGTGTGTGTGTGTGTGTGTGTGTGTGTGTGTGTGTGTGTGTTACCTATCCAAATTGTGGCCACTATAACAAAGCAAAACGAACGTCAGGCTTCACTGCTAGAAATCTTAATTACACGCCGAAGTTACGATACTCAGTCTTTATTACGCCCTGGTAGGACCTCGTTTGGGATATGTTCTTCAATTCTGGTTACAAAACGGTGAAACTTGAAGAAAAACCTTAAACTAATACAAAAGAGGAGCGAGAAAACTTTTTCAAATGCTCTTAATGAGTAAAGCCTTATGAAATAAGATTCCATCTAAAAATGTTCTGAGAAATAATAAAAAGCTCTCTAAGTACTAAATAATTTCGACAGAGCTAAACAATGTATTCATTCACATCAAATAAAGACTGAACAACCAGAAATACCGGCATGATATTAAAAGGAACGAGATCTAGTGCAAACGTGTTTTCTTTTTTATTCTAAGCAGCAGACTTTTAGAACACTGAAACGAACAACAACCAGATATTTTTAATGGGAATACTATGAATGTTTTTAGGTCATGGCTTGAAAAGCACTTCACTGATATCAATTATCAATAAATAACCACGTTGCTGACGAGGGAAAACATTTATTAACACAAGATTTCAACTTTTCCTTTTTAGTTCCATATTTAAGTCTCCTTGCTGGAATCTCCAGCATTTACATCATACTAGGTTATAATTCTTAGGGCAGTATACCTAATACATGCTGCATGATGCTCCCTCTCAGCTGTTTTCCTGCCTGTCGCTGAGCTGGAAACAGTTAAGTGTGTGGAGGAGCCTTCTGCTTTAATATCCTGTCTCTGTCTCTAATAGATAAGGGACTCAGGACACTGTCCTACCGTAGATAACCTCCTCATTGGACCATCAAGTCTCCTGTTTACCTGTCCTTCCCATGTTCTACATTCCCGTGTGGGGCAACGGCCACTCACAGCTCAGATGGTTTCCAAAACAAGCAGCTGAAATAAAAACGAATCCTAGAAACCATCGAGTGACTGACATTTACAGAGATCTGTTCTCAAATCTCAAAGGTTAAAGGTGAAACTGTATGAGTCGAAAAAAAATGGGGGAATATTTTTCAATTTTAGTTCTTCAGTGACCTCTTTTTCCCATGTAACGATTTTCAGTATCGCACTTAAATGCATTTCCTAATAGAGCAAAGAATACGTGATTCCAACTCTGATTTACTACAGAGTACAGGTACTCTACATATTACGTACAAACACGCATCCTGACAAATAACTGTGACATAACGGTAATTCAGCTAACCTCCTGAACGTAAGCAAGCCTGAAGGTTGTGTTCATTACGGAGTTTTCCAAGAAGTTTTTTTCGTCAACGTATTCTTTTTTTTTGTCAATGATTGTGCATTTTCTCATACCGCCTGGAGTTTTCACATACATACATCCAACAGGTTATGTCGTGTGTAAGCAGAGTGGAAATTTACGTAACTCTTCTTAACCCCATTATTGAATCAATTTTGACGACTTATCGTCGAAACAGTGTGCAACATTGCTACCCATGACGATTACACATATAACATCAGACATCTTATACGCTCTACCAAGATATGTATATTGAATACATGATGTCGTAAAAGAATTTGAGTATCTACCAACTTAATTAGTAATATTCGCTCGTGGATGTAGAACTGCCTCTTACATTCCTCTGAAGTAAGACAACCGGCCACCAGCGAAAATTTCTCCCTAAGTCACACAACAATAACTCTACCCACTCCCTCCCGCTTGGGTACAGGAGCGGACGATCCTGGACAAGCTAACAAGCCAAGAAGATGCACTTTGGTGGGCTCCAGATCCATTAATCCTTTGCCAGAGACAGATGCCGCCGAGGTTACAAGACGTCGAATCCACTGCGTTGTCTCATTAAGATTTCTGAAGCAAAAGACGACGAACATTGGCTTGGCGTACCTCCCTCAACTTTAGCAGGGAATATATAACAAAGATGATGCCCCTTACATCAGCGCCTGTTCGTACCTCCAGCGCTTGTTTCACAAGCCTATTTTCGTATTCTATAACCCATACGAGCGTGGCGCACTTCCGGCAGAGCCTTCTTGCCATCCAGGATTATCAATTCATCACCTATATGCATAATCATTTGCGAAATGGACCATTTTAATCGTCAGCATATATTTATGAGGTGGGTAACATTATACGAGTTATGAGTGAAACGCGTCACGGCATTATCGATGAAAAGTGAAAATGGACACTGGATTAACACTGACACATAAAGGAAACTAACATTACGAGTATGACTGGCAAACAGTTACCGTTGGCGTTGGTATGTCAAACAGTCAAACAGAGAGTAACTTTTGGTAATCACGATAGACTCACGCCATCCAGCGGCAGCTACTAACATGTCCGGAAGTCAATGAACGTTTCAGTAAAAAAAAAAATATGGAAGCAAGTTACTAATTATGGGGGCCTTCTAAGAATGAGTCGCGCAGACAAACACACAAACACACACACAGACACCGACACACACACACACACACACATTTATATATAATTCTCAATTATCTTGTTGAGAATATTAGGTCCTGAATGAATGCATAGTTCTTAAAATGACTTTCTCTGTTCAGTCTAGATTTGCGCACGCGCTTTTGCCTTGAATAATTAATTCAACCACAGCTTGTGCAACACTGGCAATAAGACTTATCATTAACTAACAAGGTCAGCGTGTTTCACCGTGGCAAACACACTTGGAGAGAGAGAGAGAGAGAGAGAGAGAGAGAGAGAGAGAGAGAGAGAGAGAGAGAGAGAGAGAGAGGGGGGTTCAACACTGTATGCAAATTAATGAAACTGTAACAAGTGTGAGGTGTAAAACATGCCCAATTGGCTCTTCGGACCTGGATCATCCAACTAATAGAATGTACTTATACGGACATGCTTAGAGAAAGAACAAAATTACCAGACAAAAATTACCCGGCCAAGAACAAGGCAACAAAGAGCATCATCACCCGTGGTCGGGTACTAGTGACATTTAAGCCTCACGTCAGACCCGCTTGAACGCGTCCGCAGACAGTTCAAAGCTGAAACGGTAGTATGCTTTTAGATAGATGAGCTTTTGTTTTAGAAACATGAAGCTTTTAGGAATACGGTACTGACCTGGTGAACTGGTCACACTTAATCTGACCATTAATTAGACCTCCCTAAAAGAGTGAAATCGGATAATCCTATGCAATAGCCTCGCCAGCTGTTTGGCTAGCCACCTCTCCGATTCCTGTGATTCCAAGACTCGCTTTGGCTACAATTAACTTTTCCAGCACGACAGTATACGATCCTTGGGTATGATGTTCTGGCCTTTAAAGGTCAGGTCAAAGATCACACCATCAAAACCCATTACTCCAGGGTTGTTTGTACCATCGTGCAAGAGCTTCAGGGTCAAAACGTCGTGCTTTAAGGGGTTAACAAACGTCCTGTAGATGTTTCAAGCCCAGATACATGGAAATTCCCAACAGTATGGCTGATCAGGTGTGCAATGAGGGGAAACCTGCCACGCTTGCTCCCGAACAATTGGACAAGTTTCCAAATCCACCGTTAACCTTAGCGCCTGCGCATTGTTGATGTAGCCTAGTATTGAAGTTTGTGGCAGCCCTTCCACGGTACCTGGTTTGCCAACCACACGACTGAAGAGCTTTAGTCCTCTTGCCTAACTAAACTGCCATGTAAAAGCTTATCGGATCAGGATATGAGAGCAATGAAAAAGAAAAATTTACTGGGTGTTTTCACTTGATGGTTCCTAATGTAGTTGTACTCCGGCGTGAGTCCCGTGCCTCGAAAGTTGTGATGGTTCCTCAACACGAGTGAGAGGATACCTTTACTTCTCACTAGGCTTACTCCCATATCCTAGCCTGACTATACTGCAAGATTATGTATATCAACCTATTTTCAATAATAGTGAAAAGTAAATCTGCTTCCCATTCTTACTGAGTGCCTTATATAAAAGTGCACTTCACACAAACTGAAATACTTTGTCTATGTATACTTTACATATGCAAAAAAAAAAAAAAAAAAAAAAAATCAAACCGAAAACTACTGAGTGTCCTTATTTAGTCACTACAATAATTAATTTTGCTGTACAACAAATACATCCCTGGGAGAGCATAAAAGACACACAGCCAACCTCAGTGCTTGTGTTATTAAAAACTGACCTGAGAGTGGTGGAAAATCCTTAACCACATCAGCAAGACCGTATGAGCCTTGAGAACGATGGTACGAAGCATGTGCCTGGCCTTTAACCGTAAATAGCCAGGCCACCATACCAAGGAAATGGTACCACGCCTCCTCACCAGAGTGCTCGAAGAAAAAGTTTATACAGGTTCTGCGATAGAAGTTGCCACGGGAGATTTACTGTGTATACAATAATCTTTCCCATATTTCCAACGACAGCATCGACCTACTTGTCAGTCCACCACGTACTCTCTTCTGAACTGAATAAGTGTAGTTTTTATGTAACTTACAAACATGGGCAAGAAAAGTGACTCCGTATTCATGGGGATTATGTTTCAAGTCGAGAATTTTAGCTAAAGTTCAGTACCCATTAGGTGGAGCCAAGTTACTTTGCAGCTCTTTTACATACATACACTGAGGACGTCGTTATGAAAATCTGGCTCGGCTTGGCGGAGCTGGTTGCAGTGAGAGTCCATCATGATACAAGGAGAACACCAGACTGTTACTTGTACAGAATACAAGGGGCCCTTATCTCACCTCTGTAACATGCTTTCTGTATCGCATATATATATATATATATATATATATATATATATATGCACGTGGGTACTGATCTAACCTGTAATGTATTTGTCATATACTGAATACATGGAGCCCTCAGCCCACCTATGTAACTTGACTTACATATTATTGTCCATACATATGGGTGTTGACCCAACCTGCAATACCTCACATTTCACCCACATTTGTACACATTTATACACTCGAGTTTGTCTGCTCGTGGCAGACTAAAAAAAAAAAAAAAAAAAAAAAAAAAAAAAAAAAAAAAAAAAACGATGGAACTAAACTGTCAGAAATAAGGACGAGGGGAATGGCGCCAGTCAGCCGTCATCCTCTGGTGGTGCCACGTTACACACACACACACACACACACACACACACACACACATCTTTTACAGTATGAGTGTTGAACAAATGAAATAAAATTAGTGAAGGCAAGATAAACGGACACAGCATACAGAAATTTAAAAAGCTGTATGACACAAGAAATTGTTCAAGAGATTGGGGGTGGGGGGAATGTAAAACTCCCTGCACAATGGAAATGTGTAATTACAATCACAAACGGTTACCACATCATGCCACAGTTTACCATAAACAGCAAGGATGTACACGTGAACGCATACTTACGTCGCATCATACGACACATTATATCCACCAATAAAGTTACGTAAACACAAGAAAAAAAAAATCCATACGCAGACAAACTAATATATGCTTCTCAAGCTTGGTTACCGCACTTACAAAAGCACAAAGAGCTAATTGAGAAGGCCCAGAGGAGAGTAAAAAAGATGGTACCAGAGTTAAAAAGACCAGATTTACAGGGAAAGGTTAGAGGACTTACATTTCTCCACCTTGGAAGAGAGCTGAGTAAGGAGTGGCTCCTGAAAACATGTTATGCAACCAGTTTGATGAATTCAACTTTGAGCAGTTCCTGGAAAGATGCAAGGACAGAATACTAGAGGACACATGAAAATATGTCAAAAACTTGTTAAAGGATGTAAATAAGTGCTTATATAATAAAGCCTACTGAATGAATGGAAACTGTTATAAGATGGTGAATGTTGACAGCTTACAAGTTTAGGAAATTGTTCGATAGAAATAGGGCATAAAATGGGGCTCCAAGAGTGTAGATCTTCCTCTCCGTACAGGGCAAACTAGTAACAACAACAACAAAAAAAATACTCAAACACACACCACTGACTGTATGACCTCAGCAAGAGAAAGAGGCCATGAGGCCAAACAGGGTCAGAGAGGGAACCTCACGGAGGTGACCAGGCTGTTAGGGTATTACTCGTGGATCGAGCCTGCACCATCCCCAAAGCAGCTTCACTCATAACACTGTATATATATATATATATATATATATTATATCTAACTGCTCCCCTCCTATTTTCACTTTTACAAAAGAAGGAACAGAGAAGGGGGCCAAGTGAAGATTTTTCCTCTGGGGCTCAGTCTTCTGTTCTTGGCGCTACCTGGCTAAAGCGGGAAATGGGGAATATGTGTGTGTGTGTGTGTGTGTGTGTGTGTGTGTGTGTGTGTGTGTGTGTGTGTGTGTATATATA
>JAYMFT010310177.1:0-10129 GCA_038088735.1 Panulirus argus | reverse complement strand
ATATATATATATATATATATATATATATATATATATATATATAAAATGCCCTCCTACAGCAGGATTCTAACCTCTGCCATTTGTGTGGGAACTGGGTACTGTAACCACTGGAGCGCCACAATAATGATAGAGAACTGACTATTCGAGTACTAGTATAGGCTCCATAGTCCAGCACTTAAGAGTACTCAGCTCCCACACAAGTGGTAGAGGTTCGAATCCTGTTCTGTAATAGTGTGCGCTTCACATTGCACTATAGTAGTGGGTGTGTGTGTGTGTGTTTATTTATATGTAAATAGCCTTGTGCCTTCCCCAGCTTGGGCGATGATAGCCACGTCAGGAGGCGTGGCTGGCGTGGTCCTGGGTCGCATGCTGGCCGGTTTCTGCGTGGGAGTGCAGACTGCAGCAGGGTCGGTCTTCCTGCCCGAGATCGTCCAGCTCGACCTGCGCAACACCATGTTCACCTTCCCCTCGATCTTGGGAACCTTCGGTAAGGCCCAGCCAGCGAGGCAACTCACTTGAACTATGTTTCTTGACGAGACTTTTGTCAATTGGGCTTTTCCATCAGCCAGTGGGTGGGAGCGGAGCTGTCAGGAGTGAGAGTGGAAGAGTGTCCGGTTGAATACATCCATAGTAATAGAAGTGGCTGCATGACGTCATCTGTAGATAAGTGGGAGAGGACAGGCCCAGCTCTGACGGGCTAGCTAGCCTGTTAGAGTATTGTATATACACCCGTTGCTGAAGTGTTCTATGTTTTCCTGTTGCAGGTCTGCTGGTGAGCTTCGCGGCTGGTCAGTACCTGACATGGCGTGGGCTGGCGTGGCTAGGCGCGGCGCTGTGTCTCCCTATCCTGGCTCTGCTGTACCCTGTGCCCGAGACTCCCCACCACCTCACGAGCACGGGTAAGTGTGGCAACGCCAGCCTGGCTGTGAGTCAAGTGCGTCGGTTGAAGACCAGAGCAGGCGGGCAGGATCCTCTACAAGCGTGAGAGGAACCAGGCACTCGGGGCCCGTTGTATAGGACGGTGCAGTGTCAAAAGACTCACACATCTGTTAGTCTCATCAGAAGTAATTTGTTTTTATTGATGGATTTAGTTAATATACAGGTTGCTACGATCCTCCACTCAGTGCTCTGGCCACAAATATCGTACATTCAGATGTATATTTCTTAGTTTAAGAATTATGATAACAGAAGTTCAATTATATTTACAGAGTAGTTTCATTTAAATTATTTGAGAGGCGAAGGAAGGCTACGAAACGTCCTGACCTACTACTGTATGTTTGGCCTGCGGTGTCTGGGCTCTCTCAGCTAGGATAAACACCAGTGGTGCCACAGTTACCACACTGGTACCAGTTATTTATCCTACTAGTTATTTATTCACTTATGTTGGTTGTGTTAGTTATTCGCCGTGATGTGGTGGATATTGTTCGGTGCCCCTTGCTTGACACCAGTCAGTTAAAAGTATAAATATATAAGCGATCGGGATATTCTTGCCGAGCCTAATCGCTGGCGCTTTACGGAACCATATAACCGCTTCAGATAATATGTACTTCAATGTATAAGTTATTACTTGAATGATAATGTGATTTTTTGTCATCTTCCTTACTTTAACTTTTATTCCAGGTGATAGATCGAAATGCAACATGAGAGGTGGGTAGACGATTTGTAAATATTGTCTTACCGAAAATTTCTTTTCAACAGGCAAGAAAGAAGAGTCACTGGCCGCCTTGCAAAAGCTGCGACGCTCAACCCGGGAAGCTGAACGGGAGCAGCAGGAGATCAGCAGCAGCTGCAGTCAGGACAGCGCCGACGTCAGTGTATGGGAGATAATGCAGCCGCCCAACCTGTGGCCTGTGAGCGTGGGAGCTGCCCTCATGGTGGCCCAACAAACGACGGGCATCAACGTCATCGTCTTCTTCGCCTCCACCATCCTGGAGGCCGGCGGGGGCGGTATGGACAGTGGCACTTCGTCGGTGTTACTGGGTCTTGTAAACTTCTGCAGCACCTTCCTTGCCATGGTCGTTGTGGCAAAGTACAAGCGGCGTTACCTGATCACTGTCTCGACGGTGGTGGTCGTGGTCTCCCTCCTCACTCTGTCGCTCTTCTTCTGGGCCCAGGCGGTAGGAGGCACCGTCGCCGCCATTGCCCAAACCTTTAACTTTGTGCCGGTGGTGGCGCTGCTGACCTACATGGTTGGCTTCGCTCTCGCTTGGGGTCCCATACCTTGGGTGTTCCTAGGGGAAGGAATGCCCAGCCGAGTGCGAGGTAAAGCTGTCGCTGTGGTGGCAGGCGTCAGCTGGGCTTCGACTTTCCTGACCACCAAAACCTTCGGGTGGAGTTTGGCCTCGCTAGGAGCCCACAACACATTCCTAGGCTACGCAGTGGCTACCATCCTGGGCACCACACTCATTCTCCCAGCAATGCCGGAGACCTACGGCCAGTCCATCGCTCAGATGGATAAACTCTACCAGGAAACAGCCAACAAGAAGCAGCAATAATCTCTTGTGCTTTGTAAAATTATTTTGAATTAATCAGAGAATAGGCCGTCAAAAGACAGAGGTCCGTTCAGCCATATGCTTGGCACATCTGACAACAAAATGGCTTAAATGAAAATATAAGAAGGAACCTGTAGGCGAATACGCCTATACTAAGTAGCTGCTACTAATGCCTATGTATGTTCTTTACCCATCCAGGCTGTACTGAAAGCTTCCTAGTATATTTGCTGTTATGATTTGGTAATTTGTTCCTTATTTTTTACTTAACACATACATTTTGTACTTAGCAAGTAAAAATCCACAAAACTCCTAGTAGTTTTTTAACACATACATTTTGTACTTAGCAGGTAAAAATCCTAAAAACTCCTAGTTGTTTTAGTTACTGTTTATGACGTGTGTGTGTGTGTGTGTTAATATAATTCCAAAATAATCTCAACCCAGGTTTTCTTAATGTTGCCACTCTGAAGAATGAATTAAAATAAGGAAATGTTCACATCACAAGAATGAGCTCGAAAGTATCACGAGATACAATTCTCTATATTTTAAAAAGCTACATACAGCAAAATTAAGTTTCCGCCATATATAGTCCAATACAGGAGCGTAAAACTATTCTAACGTGTAATCTCGACTATTTAATTTCCTGGTCATCATACCCCTTGTATGACAAACTAACAAACATTCGAAAATATAATTGTTTATTTGGGATCGGCATGAAACATTAACCTGTATCTGTTTCATGTAAATTCTTATACCCGTTCATCTGTATAAGGAAGTGCATTACTGAAGTTTCCGATATTTGACTAAAATCCAACCATGTCTGCTGGTTTTTCAAATTATCATGTTATCTGAACCAGACATAAATGTCAGATTACGGTGATGGCTCAACAAGTGCTGGTAAAATATGATTAACTCTCCTGGGAAAGGTTGATGTCAATTCATAGCCTTTTGCTTTTTATTCCTGAAATAACAACTATGGATGAGTTATGGTTTGTAGGTTAGTGTAGTAAACAATTATCTACATACTGGTCGAAAAGTGACTTAACAAGAAGAATAACAAAGACATGCAAAACAGCAAAGTTTCTGAAACGCTGGTGAGCCTTATAAGACTTCCTTAAATAAAGAAATTCTATATTTTTCTTTAATGAACAGAAAATAGGCTAGTCTCCTACTACAGAACCAAAACGAGAAAAAAATTAGCAAAAGCTTCTCTCATTCGCTAAATAAGTGTTTATGCGGGTACTGGTTACGTCTTGATTAACCTTGAGGAAACTCATAGTATATGAAACAAAATCATTGAATCAGCTGAGATGGAGTGTTCAAGAAAGTAGCACTTTTTTGTCCTAACATTGTTTTCTTTCACTTTTTTTTTTTCCCTTTGACGTACCATGTAAACATACATGCGTTCAAGAAAGATTTTTACCTTCAAAAGTTCTGACGTAAGGCATGAAATTATTCATTAGATTATTTATAATCCATTCCTGTATATGTATTCAAATAATATTATAAAGTAAAGTAATTTTTTACTTTCAGATAAGAACTGTTACAAAACTTTTTTTTCTTTAACGTATACTTCAAATGCACACCGCCACGGCGAGTATGAAAGCAGTGAAGAATTCAGAGGAAATATATTACTGCGATTTTATTGTAACTAAGGTAACTCGGTTCTTCCAGAAAGTGGTGAGTTTCACTCCGGTTTCTGTTGATTGTTAAACAAGATATGCCATGTTTTACGATTTGTAACCCCATATTTGTCCTCGTCCTGTGCTCAAACTTCTTTCAAGTTGTGGGTATTCATTTGGAAGTCATGAATTTGCATAGTGCAAATTGCAGCAGCATATGTAATACTTGATGTTTATTTCTAGGATAACGCAGAGAAGTCGTAAAACATATACATATTGGTTCAATTAAGAAAAATTGGTAAGATATTAATGTTTGGATAATGTGACGGTGGCTATAGATTCGGAACTCAGAGAACCAAAGTACGAAGTACCAAGGAATCTGACATTGTGCCGAAATTGATTATAATCCAGGTTAGTTCCGCATCAGTTTTTGGATACTGAGTGAGTTTTAGCTAACCCAAAAACAACTGGGAAGCTTGATTATGTACATTTAGTAAATGACGTTAAATTAGGGAATGGTTGTGAGGCCAGTTTATGGGAGGGAAAATAGGGTTAATGTGAAGCAGGTAATACACATAATAAAGTGAAGGTAAAAGACAAGAAAGCAGACATGCATATTACAGGTTACAATCAATGTTTTACTGTGACAGAATCATTATTGCCACTGCGGAGAGAGATTTAAAGATGTGGGATTATCCTTATTTTTTTCTCTCTTCAAACTGATATTTCAATATTGAATGTCATTGATGGCAAGATTATGAGAGAGAGGGAAAATGTATTGTTATATAATAGGCAATGTAAAATACCAATAAATATGAAAATAATTTCATGCCTTCTATAACACTTTAGATATCATGTGGGTTCTATTATTGATAACATTTAATCACTATGAGAATGTACTACACTTACCTCCATTATGTTTTTTCAACTGGTTTGGAATGTAGGAATCTGACCCAGAGTGGGATGGATCTCTTAATCATTAATTTGAGCTCTTAATATATATACACATTTTAACTAGTTCATCACTTTTGCAAACCTTGGATTAAGTCAGATTCAGATGTTACGACACATTGTGGTATTCACTGGAATACATAGATGATAAAGGAAAATAGGCATTTCTGCACTCCACAGGCGAGTTTTCTAGCTTTGTTTGATTTGTATATTGACATACAAATCAAATAAAGTTATGTAGAATTCAGACAAGTGCCAGGGGAATTTTTTTTTGTCAGCCATTCACATAGTGCAAGGACATTAGAAAATGACGTCAAGATGCTATAGTCGTCCTTTCTGTTCCTTTGATCTTTGCTAAATTTCAACAGTGTTATGAAGAGGGTGTGCTGAAATGGTTTGAACATATTGAGAGAATGAATGAGAAAAAGATGACTAAGGGGGCACACTTGGTAGAAGTGGAGGGAACAAGTGAAAGTGAAAAAGCCACCCCAGCTGTTTAACCTCCCCTTTGTGCAGGTAAGTAGATGGGTTCATGGCATAAACTGGGGTCTACACTTACATAGGTCTGAATCTGAAATGGCCATGATTATGGGTTTAAAGATTTAGACAGTGATACATGAGAACCAAAATGAATAGAAGCTAGCTTGAATGATGAAAATGAACATACTTTCTTCTTAGATAGACAGACAAGAAGTTTGAACCTAAGAAGGCAGGGTTATTCATGAAACAGACAGACAGGAAATTAAAACACAAAGGAAGGGTTATTACTTGAAGTGATGGAGAAGAAATTAGAATCTCAAATGAAAGATTTTTTTTTTCGTACAGGAAGGAAGAATATCTGATATATATTTGTTTTACAAAGACACTGTATAAGATTTAATTTGTTCTCCTTATCGAGTAATGTTCCTGTGATGTCAGCTGGACTTTTCAAAATGTAAATTATTTGTGTACATTATATTCATAAAGTATATTTATATATTAGAGGAGTTGTAATTTTATTTCAAGTTATTTTTAAGTTTAAAAGAAGGGGAAGATTATATTAAAATTGAAAAATATTTGTGTGATAACACCATGGCTGTTTAATCTGTTTATGGATGGGGTGATGAGGGAGATGAATGCAGAGGTCTTGGAGAGAGGAGCAGTTATGCAGTTGCTGGGAGTGAGAGGTG
This sequence comes from Panulirus argus, assembly GCA_038088735.1. Taxonomy (NCBI): domain Eukaryota; kingdom Metazoa; phylum Arthropoda; class Malacostraca; order Decapoda; family Palinuridae; genus Panulirus; species Panulirus argus. Next base: position 3,898 of record JAYMFT010310177.1, on the reverse strand, counting down.
CCTGGGAGGTGAGTCAGTTGTTGTTTGTTGATGATACAGTGTTGGTAACAGATTCAAGTGAGAAACTGCAGAAGCTGGTTTCTGAGTTTGCAAGTGTGTGTGAAAGGAGAAAGTTGAGAATGAATGTGAATTAAAGCAAGGTTATTAGGTTTAGGAGTGAAAAAGAGAGAGTATGATAGGTATTAGTTGGTAGGCAGCCAACGACCAGGGAGGTATATTACTACAGTGGTACTATGCTTATGTGATTACACAGCTTTATTTCAAATTGATTTTATCAATCTGTGCAGAAATTACTGTAGTTTATGTATTTATTTTATTTGGCAAGTGTCTATAAACTAGCAAAAGGCACCAGTCACAAATGAGGTTTGACATAATTATACATCAGAATTATGTCCTTTAGAAAGGAAATATGTAAATCACCACTGTTTACATCAGTTTCATGACAGGCCAAGCAGTCAGTATCTCTTGCAGCAAGATTTTTCAGTTTGAAGCTTCCTTAGAAAAAGTCAGAAATTTTATTGACTGTGGAGTGTGCTTTAAAAGTACAATATTAATATTGTATTTTGTTACCAAGTATTGTGACAGTATTGTGAAATAATGATCAGGGATATAATGATGAGGGGACTTGGAGGGGGGGTGTCACATCCTCTATCAAGAAAAAATTACAAATGCAGTTGGAATTTAAAAAGACAAACAAATAGAATTTATTGCTATTAGTGCAAAATAACTAGGCCTACTGAGATGAGAATTTTAGCATAAACTAGATTTTGTGTATAGAAATAAAGTATTAGGAAGTATGTGGGATAGTTATTTTTAAAAGATTTCACTGCAAAAATAAGCTGCATCCAGCAAACTTTAGCAGCAATATGATTTTTGCAAAGATAGGCTAAAGTATTAGAGGCCTAATTCACTTATTATCTGTAAGTTATCATCATTTGAGAATATAATTCATGATGCTTTATAATCCCCCACCCCTTTTTTTTTTTAATCAAGTTACACCCAACCTTCAGTTTATTCGGGAGTTGTGTTCAGCTAAAACCTCGCACAAAGAGAAATCCTTTATAGCAAGACAGTAAATATACAGAAAAAAATGGAATATTTAGGTGCAATTTCTGTTGCACACATACCTGCATAGTAAAGAATTTTTAACTCGTAAAAGAGGTACTGGTAGAAGTAGGTTCCTCACATAGTAGTGAAATCACATTTAGTGATCCCGCTTAAAGTTAGTAATGGGTGTATAGTTTTTTCTGTAAGTGGAATAATAAAATCAAACTATTGTTACATTGTTTTCATGATAGTATTTGCCAGGAAATCATTGGAACAAAAGCTCATGCCTTGTGTACCTTGTATGTTACATTTCTCCAAGTCTTTCCTTTCAAATACAAAACCACTTTAGCGGAACAAAAGCTCATGCCTTGTGTACCTTGTATGTAACATTTCTCCAAGTCTTTCCTTTCAAATACAAAACCACTTTAGCGTTTGTGTTCCTTAGCAGTAAATGTACTATGGAGAGTATGCAAATATTTCTGTGATGGTATATTTTGAGCATGTGCATTGGTGTTTATATATACAAGCAGCAGTTTTAAACATTTTAGAAATTATATTGCCAAATTTATAGTTTAATAATTTCAACAAAGAAGAATAACTGACTAAATTCTTTCAGTTAACTAACATTTGATATTTTTCAACTTTTCCAAGTCCTTTATATTGCAGTTTTATTTCTGAATGTAAGTATAAAGAACTAGGCTCAAAGAGTTTGCTTAACGTTTATATTTGATTTTTTTTTTCAGAGGCCTTTTAAAAATGAAGAGAGCTTCTAAATTGGACCCGAAAAATAGAAGCAGCAGCATGAAGGACAACAAAAAGAATTTCCAAAAGGTGAGATGTTTCACTACAGCAGTAAAAAAAGGAACCCCATACTTAGGATGGTTAGTCAGGTTCATAGGGATCCACCTCTTCTGTTACGTAGATTAAGCAGGTGTGAATGTGACTGATTCATGAAAGAATTTTACAAACCCTGAAATCCTAGCTGAATAAAGTAGATACACAAATTCCAAATGGTCTAAGTCCCTGGGGTAATTTCACTTTGGAAGAGATTTCATTCTGGATACAGAGGGCAATATCTTTCATATCAACATTGGAATATACCATTTTAGAAATCAAAGTGATAATTCAAACACCAGATTAGATAATGTTCAAAGGGTCTATTTCATTCATTTATTATGTTTAGAAGATAAGGCTGTGTCAGTGCTTTTTTCCGTTACTGCTGAAGTCTGATTAGGTTATGCTGTGGCTCACAGGAGTCTTTCAAATTGGACTTTTCTCTCATAAATCATATTGTTTTCTGTTTGAATGGAACTTTCCCTGGCTGAACAAACTATCTCTTAGCAAAGAGAACCATTATTTCACAGGATGTCCCCTTTCTTGCATGTCTGTCATTCTAGTAGTTATTCTCAGAAGTGTCTTGACTTAGTAGTCCAAATTCAAACCAATGCCCTTCCTTACAGTACCTCATATGGAATTGTGCCTTTCCAAAACTATTCCATAGACAGAATTCATCTTCATCATTCACACAGACCATTACATACTGTAACATTCCCTCACATAGAGCACTGCCCTTGTAACAGTGCCTTTGATGGAACCCATGCTTTTTCCAACTGTACTCTATTGGAACCATTGCATTTCTTAATGTTACCTTGTGTGGATTGTCCTTTTTCTTAATAGTTCATCCTTGCAGCCATTCTCTTTTATGACATTTCACTCTCAAGACTGTTTCCTTGCCCTGTAAGATATAAAAAAAAAATACGAAGCTTTTTCTGTTAAAGTACATACTCGTTTCTGGAATTTTGATAACCGTATCATAAAACCATTCTATTTCCATCAATTAATTCTGATAACCATATCATAAGAATTGTATTATTTCCATCTGCAAGTTTAATTTTGACTTATGAAAATCCGTCTCTTAAGCTAACACTTACTGTCAAGCAGATTTTCTGAGTGGTGCAGGAGTCCCTCAACATCGTATCTCATAATTTTCTATTAATTTGGTTGTCGGTAGGCAGCCACTGATGAGAGAGGTGTATCACCATTACTACCTGCATGTCGGTTTCCTTCCTGAATGTTCAGGCCATGGAATCTTAAGAGCCTTTTTATTTCCATTTTCTCATCTCTTCAGTCTCCCTCTACCCCTTGGTCCCTCATGTCTGATACACTGATTGTCTTAATCTTTCCTCGCCCATCCTCTCCATGTAACCAAATCCTTTCAGTACACTCTGTTGAGCTCTCTCAATCAGACTGCACTTACTATCTCGCTTTTACACTGTCATTTCTTACTTCATCAACCACCTCATACCACAGATTGTCCTTAGGCACGTAACTTCTAACAAGTCCACACTTTTTTGTTCGTTTACATTAAAGGCATAAGATTAAAATCTGTGCAACACCAGTAGGACAGTTAGACCTTTAAGCAAACCCTTGTGTGCCCTAATTGACACTGACCTCCCCATCCATACACTCCTCAGTGTACCCAGGACCATCACTCCATCTTGTACCTTGTGACTCACTTCAACCCCCATGGTTCCATCCACTGCTATGCTTATTCCCAGATGCCTATAAGACTTCACATCTTCCATATCATCCCCATTCAAATTCACACTTAGACCATCCTGTTTTGCCCCCTCCTACTTCTCATTGCCTTACTTTTGTTCACATTAACTCTGGACAACCCCTCAACACACATTCCCAACTCAGACAACTCAGACACCCGTATCTGGAGTTTCTGCCACAAGAGCTCTGTCACCTGTAAACATCAGCTAACTCATCTCAACCCTACTGAACCTAATAACCTTGCTCTTATTCACATTCACTCTCAACTTTCTCCTTTCACACACTTTTCCAA
>JAYMFT010310166.1:0-10129 GCA_038088735.1 Panulirus argus | reverse complement strand
TATATATATATATATACACAAAAACAAGCTTGTATTTATGCATACTACTCTTCCTTGATCACTATTGTTTCTGGCCTCCAACAGGGTACCAATGTAGTGGTTTATACCAAGGCACCCACACCATCCACATTCCCCATCCAGTACCAGTAGATATGCATCTGTCGGCTCCTCCTCTATGGTTTTAACCAGCAGTGACGATCTTCCTGCGAATGCACACCTGGGCAGTGGTGTCTCATTAGGTGCATCAAGTAATGGTTGGATCACGCTTCGATGTAAAGGCTCATCGTTTTTACTCTCTTCGTAAGGCTTTAATTTGTTTTCAAGAAGACTAATTCTTATGAAGATAAACTGAAGTGTAGTGAAAAATACAAAGAAGGAAATGGAAAGGTTTAGGAGACCGTACAAAGACGAGAACACCTATTACGTTGCTTTCTCTCATAACCATCGTGTGATGTACGAGCCGTAATCATGGATCGCAATACAGACACTGATGTCTGAATGACCTACTATCACCCCGGGGTTGAAGGATGCATGGTACCAGGAACAGTCATGGTCGAGATCCTCGGTAGAACCACTTGCCTGTCGGCCTTACGCAGTTATTCAAACTGATCGATGTTGCTCCACCTGACAACAGAACGCAGGGGAATGGTCTCCCGCTTACCCAACCATTTACAGGAGGTTGTTTCTTTTTCTTTCTTTCTATATTCTTGATTTTCCTGAAGAGGAGTGTATGTAGGTGTCCTGAGCAACCTGTGGTAGAATTACACCATAATACAAGGGCCAGATACAGAGTGAGATTATACTTGGTATGAGACTTGTATTGAACACATGAAGGAGAGTCACTCGACTGATGGTCATAACGTGGACGTTGACGGACTTAGTTACCTGGCAGTCGTTAGGCCTGAATCCTACATGACCAACCAACTACAGGAGAAGATGAAGACTCACAGACGTACAGTATATGCGAGAAGCTTGTCTTATACAGGTATACTGTGATCCAATAACATGAACAAATATTCAAGACACCAGACACAGCAAAGTTGTAAGACTGGCGTAGCACCATTTGTAACTGACACAGAATCGTCAGTGACTTTAGCACAGCGCCATCGATTGTGGTATAACATCGTCATTGATTCATGCATTGCACCATAAGTGACAGTAGTACAGCACCGTCTATAACTGAGATAGCGCCGCTAAAAAGTGACTAACCATCGTAAGAGGCATCACAGGACACTGTCAGGACGTGTAGAGCGGCAGGTATGCTGCCTCCACCAGGGTGTTCCCTTCCCTGGAGACACGACGCTCCTGATGATGATTATGATAATGCAGCAGCAGAAGGTGGAGAGGGAAAATGCACACGACCATAATGATGACAATTTCGGTAACAACCTAAATTTGAACATCGTCTTGTGATGATACGATCAGCGTGGGTGAACAGACGACGAGGAGGGTCTGCTTGCGACGTGGGGCACACGCGACGTGGCTGCCGCATCACCTGCTCCATCGTCAGTTTTTGTTTGCCATGTCATGTTGTCTTGAATCTCAGCAACCAACTGATGTGTAATGTTAAGTGAAATGATTAAATCTATTCTCACACCACATCGATAGTTTGATATAAATTTGAAAAATGTTGCCCCTAAACAAACGAGAGAATAGAAATGGAGACACAAAAGCTCTTTCTGGACAGAAAATAGTTACGCTGAGAGTGAATGGCCTGGTAGTGCAAAGTCCCGTGATGCGCTTCTTCAACTCTGAGGAAATATCTGTGGTTACTTTCGCTGTTGCATCATTCATGAAGGATTTGAAGGTCTAATCTCGAACTGCTATTAAGCTAAAGAACCAGATATTTACTATTATGAACCACAAACACGTAAACAATCGCAAGGGCGCCTCGAAGTGGAGCACGACCGCAGAAACTCAAAACAAGTTTATATTATTCTATTTTCAGATCCGCTTTGTTGAGAAATAAGATTCGAAGTCGTGGAGCCAATGGCCGGGCGGCTTGTGACATGCAGATCTTGCAGCAATACAGAATGGTCACTCTGTCCTGAAACCAGATGATGCCTCTGTAGCTTCGTTGTTTGAAGGAATTTTTCATTTTAGCGTATTACGTTTTAGTTCCAAGAACAGAAAAACTTGACTGTCTCCGGATATTTCAGAATTTTCTAGAAGTTTCCCTTGCAAGTAAAACAATTAAATTACTCTTAAATAATGGAAAAAAAAAATGACGATGATTTCATGAGAGGCTCATGGCAAGAGCACGGGGAAAATAAACGAACACAAAGGAGTCTTACCAAAAAGAAATGAAAAATGGTTCTCAGAAATCTTTCAACAGAAATAAGAAAAGAGCATGGAGATCTTATCAAAGGGAAAAAATAAAGATTTCCTATATTTTCAAACACATTTTTGTATGTATATATATATATATATATATATATATATATATATATACCCTAGCCTGAGCAAGGTACCCATTTCATCGACCAACCCCTCAGGGGTGGATGAACAGCTGGGTTGACTGTGGGACGACTGCCGCAACCAGGATTCGAACCTATGCGCTCGACCCTGGGCGGCCCGTGAATGCGTCACGGTCAGGAGAGCTAAACCACTACACCACGGAAGTCCATAAAGTACATTTGCGGGTAAAACTTTGAGGAAACAGAAAATACGAAGTGTCAAGCGCTGTCGTATAATTACATCGTCAGGAGTGAGAGCAGATAAAGAGAACCAGAGTATGATAAACCAGCCGGCACTGGGCGGGGCCGGAGAATGAATGAAGAAGCTGGTGAGGGGATTAGGGCACAGGTCACTCTCGACGACCTCACCTCTCTCAAGTTACAAGCTCAGGCTAACCTATGGTTTGGGAAACTTATTTGACTTTCTTTTTTACTTATTAGATTATCTGATATATGTAACCAACATATTGATTCATACTGATATCTCTACTATGTTTGTTAAGAGAAGGTTCGACAATATTTCTATCCATTACTGAGTTATTTTATGTGATAATCTTAACACTGCTCCACTCAATTTCATGACCAAAGTCTTTAAAGGTGGACAAATATTGCATTAGATTCTTGACTATAACGAACACAATTTCTATGTTATATAATATTAAGAGCCTTATCAGTTTGACCGATGTAAAACTTCTCAATTTTGTTCCAGTTTTTCTCTCTACACGTTTTGCTTCATAAAAGTGTAGTAAATATCCTATATGCAGGCCACAAACGTCATTTCGGGCCCATGAACACTGCCTATCTTCAGTCAAATTGCTTAAGAATTATAAGACATAGTAAACAAAAAACAAAAGCAAGAATGGTATACATCTAGAAGTGTTACAGATGAGAGCAATAACGATTGCAATATCTTGATCAGGGTCTGCTTTCGCCTTAAGTTCCTGCCTCTTTGCAAGGTCGGTAGTAGTCGAACTCGATGAGTCGACGGGTGGGAGGAGGGGGTGGGGGGAACTGCCTCATATCCCTGCACCTAAGTGAGTCGCCTGGAGGTAGAGTGGGGTCATATGGGGTATGATCGAGAATGTTTATAGTGCCCTACAGCTTGTCCTGCACTTTGACGATTTGTGGAGGGATTCTATTCTCTTATGTACATTCGATTCTGTTCTCTGTGGTCGTGTAGGGTCGTGGCAATGTTTCAGTATTATCGCGTTTTCAGTACGATGCTGGCGATTGAGATCTATATTATGTTCTTGTTGCATTTTCATATGTAATTTCTCAAATTACTTTACCTCGTTGCACCCTCCTGCCCACACCACACGTTCCCCTGGTCACCCCGTCGCAACCCTCCCCTCCCCTCGATGTCATTTCCCCAGGTCACCCTGCTGTAGTCTGTCTCTCCTGCCAGCACTACACGTCTTGCACATTACCTTATCCTCATCATACTTCCCATGTAGTTGCCTCACTCATTCTTGATCACTTTCCCTTCATGTTTCATAATCAGTCTCGATATGCTGTATGAGGAAGGAAGATCGCTCCTCCCCGCTCGTCAACATCCTGCCCACGCCATTGTCCAGATTACACATCAGTATCATGGGTCATACACATAACTTCTGCCCCTCTGAGGGTAGGCTGTCCTTACAAGTTTTGAAATACAGCACAACTACGTCTTTCAGCCTTACCACTATAAGGGAAGGTTTCCTTAGCGAACCTTCAGTCACAAGCTGACCCAATGCTTCTGCAAATTACCACTTCTGAATAACTACTGTATATCACAGACAACACTAACATTCCTCCTACTGCAAGGGTAGCAACTGACTCGCAGGGCGTCTGAGAGAGGAGTGCAGGGGATATTTTGTACCTGGGCCCGGGGTCCAAAAGTGGGCCCGGGAATTTCCTGGAATCTCAGGAAATGCAGAAAATCCGCAGAGCGCTCAATTCCACCCCTCTCTCATCTTCCATACCCTCTTTTGGCCTTACAGCTCATGGCATAAAACCGGAGTGGATAAAAACAGGATGACTAATGGAGAAGGGAAGGAAGGCGGCCCGAAGGAAACTTTGTGCCCCCTGATAGAATTCCTCTCAGGGGGCCCTGCAACTGATTATATCTAAGCGACCGAACTCATGTCACCGGGCGAGGTAACTTTTTCCTTACGGCTTTACCCTGATAAATATATCGATGTGATTCTCACAGTTACATTATTTAGAAATACATTTAAGGATGTAATCGGCATGCAGTATGTTTGACTATATACAGGGATCGTCCAGTGACCGCGCCCTACTTACTGAGTCTTAGTGAAAGTATCCTTCTTACAATTTAGGTGACTGTATACAAGAGATTGTGTCCCAGCTACTTATCCTGGTCACTAGATCTGCAAAAATGTATCAGGATGACTGAGGACGTGATGACGTAGGAATAAAAAGATCCAAGAACTTGCATCCACGTAGGTTTACTTCAACGTTTTATGTTACTGTGTTCCGACGTTCCTCTTCAGTCGCAGTGGTCATCACATATAGCAATCCCCCATCCCTCTACCCACAGTAACCACCTGTCTTTTTACATACAGTACCCCACCCCTCCATCTGCACCAACCACCTACTGCACCACCTACAGCAACCACCCAACAACAACCTACCTATCATGTCGCGTACATAAACAACCTACCCCATCACTCACAGCAACCCACCTATCCCGCCACCTAAATAAGTAACGTTCCCTACCACTTACTGCAACCCACGTATCCCTCCACCCATAGCCACCTTGATAGCAATCACATCCAAACGACCTGCTCATTTACTGAATACCCAAGGCTTTAACTTGGTTCAGGTTGACCAAACGTCAGGATATGAAATACGTTAACTAGGTCCAACTTGTTCCACATTTATTCCGAGTTTTCCATAAACCATCGCTGTCTACTACTACTACTACTACTATTACTTACAGTCTGGTCCCTGCTGCATTCCTGGAGGAACTACACAGAGGGAGGTAGGGCACAGGTTAAGTTAGGCCACCTAGTTCTTGTGTTGTCTCACAAAAGAAGCAACAGAGCCAACAAACATTCCCATGCCATTAATATGAATTAATTTCGTAGTTTTCTTAACTCTTTAATTCAGGAATTCTATCCCCGTATGTACCTGTACTGATCCATGAGAATGGTTCTCTTCTTAGCGACGTTGCTATTTCTATCCCTTTCTCTCTTGTTTCTCCCTCTCTTTCTCCCAACTCTGTTTCTCTCTGTCTCTCTCTCACTTTCTCTTCATACGAGCTAATAGAAGTATGAAGGATCTTTCTGAGTGGTAACGCAAACCCCGGGGGAGATAATCACTGCGTTTCATGTTGGGTAGTGACGCTTGAGTCCTCCTCAGGCTGATGGGTACTTGTTCCTATGCTGTACTTCGCCCGGTATGCTGAGGTAGTCAGAACTATTTCACTGCTTCTTGAGAGACGACAAGAAGGAAAAGAAAACTTTTGTTTTGTTTTCCAGACTGGCGGTTGTGCTGCGGAAGCACTGGAATGGCCGGGGTGAAGCCAAGCAACATCACAGTGATGAGGACAACGCCCACCTCCGTCCTCGTTACCTGGGCACGCCCTGCCGTCCAGCCCCTCAAGTACGAGATCACCTACAAACCCACCAATGCCAAGTGAGTTACGATGGTCTTTTCTTAACATTCTTTTTTTAATGTAAAAATAAAAGAAAATATATCTCTGAGTGATCGTCAGTTGACCTTCGGATTCTATTTGACTGATCTGTGCCCCTGTCAGCTGCTACTTTATTGTGTTCATTTTGTGAGCTGCAATGCAAAAGGATAACAGAGGCCACAACACAACTCTTCAGTGATGAGTAGTCATGAGTTGTAACACCATGTATTGTGGAGGGGGACACTATCTGTTGTGTACTGAAAACATTTCGGTAAGGGGAATAGAGAGGTAAGGTCACGGCTGCAGATGGGAGAAAAAGAGTTGGAAAAGAATAGTGGGCAGGTTAAGAGGGGATGAGGAATATCTGATGGCATGCGAGAAATCAGAAGTTGTGTTGGGTGGACTTTGTGATGAATGCACGGTAAATGACGCTTCATGAACACAGTTAGAAGCAAAATTATACAAGTCATAAGGAAATGATAAGATATTTTCTAAATGAAAATCCCTTACACCTGTCACAAAAACGGCTCGATATGCATGGCCTTATGTTGGCCTTGTGCTGCACGACACCTTCAGCATAGTCACCGACATCCAGCTTTAGCTTAGTATCCAACTTCTTTCCTCCGGAGAGTTTGCGGTAAACTGCTTCTTTTACCAAACCTTTTGCAGTTAATTTTACTGAGGCATTAGGATCTTTGTCCCTTCCGTGTGGGTAAGGGGATCCCAGCTAGTGAAAGTATCCTTCTTACAATTTAGGTGACTGTATACAAGAGATTGTGTCCCAGCTACTTATCCTGGTCACTAGATCTGCAAAAATGTATCAGGATGACTGAGGACGTGATGACGTAGGAATAAAAAGATCCAAGAACTTGCATCTACATAGGTTTACTTCAACGTTTTATGTTACTGTGTTCCAGCGTTCCTCTTCAGTCGCGGTGGTCATGATGTTTATTGCAGGCGACGGAGTTCATCAGTTATTAGGTAAGCGTATCTAATTGACAGTGTTCAGGTCCTGGTGCTTAGGTGTCCATGATTAGGTCCTGATGTTCAGGTAACCATATTTAGCCCTGGAGATCAGCTGCTGGTTTGCACTGGTGAGAGTCCATGTCACAGAAGACTATTAGGTCTTTTCGAGGATGTTTGTGATAGTGGAAAACATCACAACCTCACGGATTGGTGTAGCAAAAGTTAGAAAGCATACAGATGATTCAAAGTTGATAACCCGCAAATTGTCGTTGTGACTAAGAAGGCGCAAATAATGTAAATAGTGGCCTTGAAGCGAAGTTATTTGTTAAATCTATTCTTAACATTGTCTATAGTACTGCTTTCAAACATCCTAATTGGCAAATCATTTCATATGTTAACAATCCTGTTGAAGAAAAGTACTTCGTCCCACTCAAGGTAAAACGTTTGCCCACGAGTCTGTATCCTTTACTGCGAGTGAAATCAGACAAAGCAGGTCTTAAGCAACTTGATAGATCAAGATTATCAATGCCTTTGCTAAATTTTAAATCTAGTGTTATTTTACCTCTTAACTCACTTTCTCCTCTGCTAAATCAAGTCAAGCCGTTTAGTCTGCTCTCGTAGGATTTTATGTTTCTCAGCCTGGAAATCTTTATGGTCGCTCGATGTTACACTCTCTCCATTCTGTCTGTCTATTTTGAAGGTAGGGTGACCAAAACTAAACACAGTATTCAAGATGTGGACGACTCAGTGAACTGTAAAGAGTAAGGATAATTTCCCTGGACTTAAATTCGACGGCATTTTTTTTTTTCACTATTTCTGTGCACTCATTACTTGGTTTTAGGTCAACAGAGATTATTACGCCCAAGTCTTTTTCCGCATTTACCTTTAGCAGTTCAAAAGAATTCATACTGTACCTTGCCTTTTCGTTTTTGCTTCCGTCATGTAAAATTTTTGAATTTATCGATATTAACATTCATTTGCTACTTATCAGCTTAGCTCATTAGTTTGTCTATGTCAGTTAGAAGCCGCAGACGTTCAAGTTCATTTGCAAATTTGTTTTCCCAGCTTTGAATCACCAACAACTTTTGATATATTGCATTGCGCCCATTATCAATATCATTAACATCAATGAGAACGAGAACCGGTCCCAAGACTGATCCTTGTTTCTCTCCACTTGTTATGTCTAACAATTCTGAGGCTGTTTAACCATTCTGAGGTTTTGCTTACCATTGATCAACTGGTGTCATGTACACATCTTCTACCCCTCCTGCCACCATTACCACCACTATCATCAACTCCACTACCACTAGTACCAGCACAGGCGCTACCATTACTAACAGCAGTAGCAGCAGCAACACCACCACCACCACTCTTAACACTATCAGCTCCACTGCTACCAACACCAACACTAATGCTACCAGAAGTAGCAGCAGTACTGCCATCATCACCACCATCGTCACTATTACCAACAACCCAGACTCAGGGTCCCCCCTCTCCACTCCGTCCCACGATCCTTTCTCACCCTCTCCACCTTCACCAATCACGACCAACAACCCACGCTTAGGCCCCTGCTTCCCTCTCTCCACCATTCTCACCAGCGACTTCTACTAGCCCCATCCTCACCCTGCTTGGTACCAATTGCTCGTGTTCTCCAATGAACGAATGTAATTACACTCATTTGAGGAAAGAAACTCAAATATAATGAATCTTGGTTGAACTACCGACACTCGCACACCTGACAAGTTACCTGCTAACCTAACTGGAACTTGCGGAGCTGCACAAACGTGTGTTTCGTGTACCATCATCTTCGTATTTGTACCCTTTTCCGTGCACTATCATTATAGAATGTATATCGTATTTCTGTTATTGTTGTATTGAAGGATAAAACACGACGCCCCATGTATGGACTGGGGGTGAGGAGAATAGAAGCACGAGGAGCAGAAGTGAGGTCAGAAGTGAAGCAAGTCAGGCGGTGGCGAATCAGGCCAGACGCCTCAGGCGACTAGATAACTCGCCTGGAGTGTTTTGGCTCGACTGTGCAACGCCAGCCATCACCCACGCTTTTCGCTCTTTCTCTGAAACAAGCGTATCTGTACGGTTTTGTATAATGGACTAGAATCTCCAAGGTCAGCCTCATTCGAAATTCACCTCCAGATTAGAGGCTGACGTAAGATCAAGGATCGTCCGTCTCTAGCTGATGGAGGGGAACTCATGCTTCACCATATATCTCTCCTTAATGCTTTCATGAAACTCATGATGTATTTGCAGAGGGTGGGGTTATGGTGGAGAACACTGCTGTCAGGCAGTCTGCCAGTCGTGTGGTGCACCTAAAATAGTTGTATGTAGCTTTGATTTAAAGGAAACGGCTTACATAGTGGGCTCCACAAGGAGGCTAACATAAAGAACAGCGCAACAAGAGAAAGTAGGCAAGACCAGGAGGTGCTTGTAGAGAGGGGTAATGATGTGCCGTGTCTCTGAGGACTAACTCATCACTGGAGTAATTCATGAGACTCTCCAACCTTCGAAACACCAACACCGAATGTGTCCTGCTGTAGAGTTAACTGGTTAACAGGTGACCCCATTACGTGCTGACCTGTTAGATGATCCCTGTATGAGCTGACCTGTTATATGACCCAAGTAAGTGCTGACCTGTAAGATTACCCCGGTATGTGCTGATCTGTTAGATGACCACAGAACGTGCTGAGCTGTTAGATGATATACATTAAGAAAGTTCTTTCAGTGAGTGAGGAAGGTGTTTTGTGAAATTCTATGACCTCTAATGCAGCCATTACGAATGGATATAGTATTATGTCCTCCCCACCATCACTCACCATCATATTCATCACGGAGGGAAACACTGCCAACTTCATCCTTACAGCACTGTAGTATCAACTACAAATTTGTTTCAACTTGAACGAATGCATCTACAATTCATCTTCCATATATATATATATATATATATATATATATATATATATATATATATATGGAAGATGGGAGCGGGGGGCTGGAAATCCTCCCCTCCTGTTTTCACTTTTCCAAAAGAAGGAACAGAGAAGGGGGCCAAGTG
>JAYMFT010310155.1:0-10129 GCA_038088735.1 Panulirus argus | reverse complement strand
CCTTTTAGTCGCCTTTTACGACACGCAGGGAATACGTGGGAAGTATTCTTTCTCCCCTGTCCCCAGGGATAATATATGTATATATATATATATATATATATATATATATATATTACACATGACAGCTAGACACTGAGTGTGAGAGAATGTGGCCTTGTCTGTTTCCTGGCGCTACCTCGCTGACGCAGGGGGTGGCGATGCTATTTCCTGTAGGGCGGGGTGGAGTCAGAAATGGATGGAGGCGAGCAAGTACGAATATGTACATGTGTATATGTGAATATGCATGTGTATGTATATGTATGTATATATGTATACGTTGGTATATATATGTAGGTATTGTGCATATATGTATATATGTGTATATATAGGTGAATGGATCTTTCTTCGTCTGTTTCCTGGGGCTGCCTTGCTAACGCGGGAAATAGCTATCAAGTATAATAATGATAATAACAAAGATGACAATAATAATAACAATAATAATAATAATAATGATAATATATGTGTGTGTATGTCGAATGGACAGACGATTGTATATATACCACGGGTCGGAGTCGAACCCTGGGTAGGGCGCCTGGCTATCTTGGCCACGCGGACGTTAAAAGTGGTGAGGTAGTATTATCGTTCGATTGGAAGATTTGCTAGAAACTGATATACAATCATCGGACTGTGCTTAACCCGTGTAAGCGTATCACTTCTGTTATCTACTGAGGACAGTTGGTACGGCAGTATAACGAAAAGGAAGTTTTACTGAACAACATGAAGATGGATGTGGAGTTGTGTCTCTATACAAGTGGAATGATTAATGTTCCCTCATTATCATGTTCAGGCGTTTCATCTCGTGTTCATCTTGGTTATTGGCTGGCTGACGTCTCGTGGTTGAATGGGCGGCCACTGTGATAGGTTTATGGCGCTGAGGATACCTAGGCCAACACGTGTGTGTGTGTGTGTGTGTGTAAGTCGTTGCATGTGTTGAATCTCTGTTTACTTGCGATATGGGTAATGACCATACTTTTGGTGTAGATTTGCTTCACGATCGTATGTCAGTATTTTCTTGTACATAGGTTTATTACCGTAGTTATCAGCATACATTGAGGCTTTTCGTTAGACGTGATATTTTATCTAACTTACGTTAATTCCTGTGTACTAGACTAACATGCGTAATGTCTAATATAACCTCCATCTATGACAATGCACTGGACACCCAAAAAGCTGCAGTTACTTTTTAGTTTATTACTGAGGAATCGAGATGTCCTTACCTACCATTAGGATAAACTCAGTACAGAATTTCCAAAGTGCTGTACATAGTACACAGTATTCAAATCGCTGTACACAGTATTTAAAATATTCCCGAGTCATCCTCTCACTTCTTTTCTCATCCTGTCTTTGTCATTTTCTTGATAACTGCAACATTTGTTTTTTTTCCCCAGCGTTTGATGAGCGTGAACAGTAATTCACGTCTATACCTCCACTTTGACAGCAAAGGTAAAGGACGGACCTTAACATCTTTACCACACATTGTGGGTTCGTATCTGCCCCAGCCTGGGGCCGAGTCACTCACGGGACTGCACTGGCCATATATTAAATCCCAAACATTATGCACCGGACCATATACACCCTCAGCATAAAGACCCCGTCCCTCTGTTTCACCAGCCAACGAATCTCTCATAAGACGTAAAATTTGGTCGTTCTTTACTACCGGTCCTAAATCTCGGTAATACCTATTAGCATCTTATCTCTTCATCTAATGTGTTCTGAGGCGTCGAGACCCCGAAGCCAGGGGGACGGTGGACCTCCCCTAAGAGCTTATCTTAACATCTCGAGGTCCCTATCGTCCAACAGTAATTGACTGCTAGTTATCCCCAGCCAAGTGGACTAGGTTATTAGGGAAATCGCACAGGCCGGAGTTCGGATTAGTTCCGCATAATGTGGAATTGATTAAAATTTTTCATTCCTGGGGGGTGTAAAAGTAGTGGGCGATCACTAGATGCTGAAAGGTTGTCAAGAGGGATATATGGTAATGGCAGGGCCAGGGGGAGAGAGAGAGAGAGAAAGAGGAGAGGGGTTTATAGTGATGGTAAAGGGACGAGGGGTTGTGGCGATGACAGAGGGTCAGATAGAGAGAGAGGGAGAGGGAGAAGGCAAGGAAGGAAGATCGTAAAGAGAGGGAATTATTGCTCATGGTCCCGGCTGGTAACACTCACGGAAGGGAGAGTCATACAAGGTGTACAGAAAAAAAGAAGACGGTAGTGATTACAGGACATAATGGGAAAGACGAAGGACGTATAAGCAGTAGAGGAAGATGGAGATTAAGCAAAGGAGTTGAAGAGGAAGGCGGTGACGATAGTGAGAAATAATCTTGAACTCATCAGATGAATATAGTGAAGGGGGGTGATGTTCATGATGGTGTTGATGATAGTGAATATCATAATGAATAAACTCATGATACAGAAGTAGAAGGAGGAGGATGAAAAGGTAACAAGAAAAGGGATAAGATAAAGAAGAAGTGCTGGACGAAGACAGCTTAAATAATCTGAGGCCATAGTTAACCAGACGATGAATTTCATGAACATCCAAATCTCTGTCTCCGCGTTCCGTCACGTCTCACAACCCTTAAGAAGGGCTTCGAGGAGGGACCAAGGTCCCTTGGGCACCCAGCTAAGCAGATAAATCACCTCTCCTTTGTTTGTGGCTGACCTCAGTCTGGGCAGCTTTTGACCTCTGACTCCTAAATGACCTCCCGGACACGCGACCTGCTTATCTCCTGACCCCAATCTTCCTCTTGACCCGAACGCCCGCACCTGCCTGCTAATTGACCAGTACCTTTGCCTATGTTGAGCTCATTCTTATAATGAGAGGGTTGTGATGTACGGGGAGGGGGGGGGGGAATAAGAAGCATAAGTAGAATTTTCAAGTCGTCGAAGGCAGAACATCCCAGAAGTCAGTGAGAATAGATCGTCCTGGTCTTATGATTTGTACGGTGTTCTTATTCAGATCCAACAAGGGACTAATACAGCGCATCTCGCAACGCGAAAACAACCTGAGGCATTGCGGATGCGGTATCAAACGACCCTCCATTGAGAGGGTATACCATTAAGGAACTGCTACTCACAACACACGAGTCGTACCAAACTGCTAACCACAGCACATGCACAGTAAGAGACTGCAACCAAAAATACACGCGCATTTGACAAACTGTCAGCCACAGCGCATACACAGTACCAGACTTCTACCCACAAATCATGCGAAGTACCGAAGATATGGCCACAAAACGTGTACAGAACCAAACTACTAGCCACGACACATGCACGGGACCGAATTGCTAGCCACAACACATACAGAGTACCAAACCGCGAGCCACAACCCATATATGGTACCATACTGCTAGTCACAACCTTTACATAGTGCCATACTACTATCCACAGCCAATACACGCTATCAACTGCTATCCACGACCCATAAACACTACCAAACTGTCAGCCAAAATGTAAACATACCACCAAACTGCTGGTCATAACACCTGCTAGCCCGAATGCATACATAGTACTAAACTACCAGTCATAAAACCCCATACACCTTAATTAGTTTCTAGCTACAACATTTACAGAATGCTAAGCTGGTAGCCAAAGCCCATTTACGTTACGAAGCTACTTACAGCAAATATCAAATACAGCACCAAGAAATAAATCACATGCAACACACTTAGACAATTACAACCTGTTGTAAATAGCAAAACACTACAAGAAACTGCTAGACACAACTTTACACAACGATATACCACCAGACATGCCACATTTATTATAACAGACTGACTGTCGTAACATATACATGATCAAGTACTGACATACGCAGTATGCTAATGACAATGATAAACTACTGAACATATTCACTATGATAAATTAACAAACGCAACATATACTGAGTGATATACTGACAAACAGATTCACAAGAAAACACCGACAGACTCGACATATCCACCACACTGAAATACTGACAGATACCACATATCCGTGATAATACTGATACAACGTATCCACAGCACTATACGGGCAGATTCATCTTATTCACAGTAATATACTGACGTGCACAGCATAACTACAGCGATATACTGATAACCACAATATATCTACAAAGATACACTGACATACACACAACATATCAACCAGAATGGTATGAACAATCATATACCAGCAAACAACATACCTACAGACAGAAACAACACCCAACCTATGATATACTATCAGACATAAAACATATCCAATACAATATAGACAGATACAACATACGAAATATCGATAGGAAAAGCAGACACAATAGGTAAAGATATGACGATGCTTCAGTATGCCAGCCCAGCCGTCTGGGGAATGTGGCGAGGGTGAATCAAGAGTGAGGCTGGAGTGAGTGAGGCAGGTATTACCTGGAGAGTATTGCTGAGACTCATCAATGATCTGAAGCCGCCAGGGAAGGGCTAGTTTCGCATCAAGTGCGCCACATGCTTCTTCCTGGGCATTCACCTCTAACATCCATCAGTTGTCTCAATATAACATTAATACTCCTCCCGTTACCGGGGACTGCTATTGGTGTTGTCAGGAATATGATTTGAAATTGTCATAAAAAGGGGTAGTCAAGTTCAAATTTTTTTCAGCATAATCAAGACATCGAGTTCTGTTTTTACGAAATTGAAAACAAAACTGATGACCCGTATAATAAATGTGTTTGATCCTGAGCCATACCGTAGGATACTCTCTGATATGCACTCGACAAAAAAAAAAAAAATAATCTTAAGCTTGCAAATGACTACTTTGAGCATTTTCTTTTTTTTTTTGTCGCATGTTCTTTAAGTCAGTTATTCAAAAGGTAGAAATAAAAACTAACTCGACTATTCACAGCGTCTACCGCTTTCAACAGATCCAAGAGTAAGTAACAGATCGAATCACAGAACACCATATAACAAAGGACAATTTATCTGGAGGCAGACGATCCCATGGATTCTTGAGCCATGGAAAAGAATTCGGGATTGGGAATCTCCCACTCAAGCTGAGTTGGTCGTTGCTATCTTACTTCCCCTCGCAAGAGTGGGGAACGGAGAGTACCACTGAAATAAAGGGGGATTCCCTTCTCAGAAAGCTTCGACTTTAAATGTGAATACTGCGTAGGTCATGTGATGGATGGGGAACAAACCGGCAGAAGAACTCTAGCCAATCCCATCTGCGACTCTAGTTAGGGATATTGTCCTAGAAATCTCTTTCGGCTTTGCTGGCGTTGGTTCCTTGAATTCCAAGATGGTTACTTTATAAAAACTTCTCCTCCGTGCACCATTAATCTCTAATCTCTTCGTGTTCAGATCAGCAGGTGTGCGTACATTCCAATGACCAGATATTCTCCAGTTACAGATCTCAGACTCATGAATCAATGCATCTGTCGTGGTAAAGCTCTCCATGACAATGTTATCAGCTTGCTTATAACCTGGCGTGACAACGATGACTAAACTTTCATTTCTTCCAACGAAAAGAACTCCATCGGGAGAAGCGGATTACAGGTCCACTTATATAATAACACTGGCTAATTTGTTGCTATCAACTGAGGGTAACCAGTCCTCTTCGGAGAGGAGAAAGTTAATCAATCACAATTCTATTTGAAATCTAGAAGGCAATTTAAAGGGTAATAAAGTGACCTAACGAGGCCATGGAGATAAATGGACCCTTTTGATAATCGTCAGATGTTTCAAAGTCGAATGTTACGCTGAAGGCCCCCAAATTTTCGTGTCTTGTAAATATTTGTCCGGATATCAACTAGATCAGTGATTGAGTATCATGCTGCAAGCCGGACCTCCCGTCCCTCACACCACAGTGTCTGGAGGTAACTGGTTCAACAAGGACTGCTTTTAAGGGTTCAACACTACTTTTTGCAATAATCAGTAAGATGTAGTAGTATAGGTGTTAGGAATGATTAAGAATATCTTCATAGATGCGTCTCTAATAACAGTTTAAATGAAATATGATGAAGGAGAACCAATGTAATAGTATTTTGTACAGTACCTTATAGTCCTGATAACGTCTGCCAACGTGATCTATCTAGGCAGAGCAGTTCTGGCTGCGTTCTGATCGAGTGCTTTGCGAGACGTTCAGGGAAGAGGGTTTTTGCTTTAAAATGGAACCCGAAGAAACCGTAGCATATAATCACCCTAGACAAACTCTGGTGCGGCCCCTTTCTTATCTTATTAAGTAGCGGGGGCTGAAGGACGCAGCAGGATGCTGCACGGCCTGGAACACGGCTGCATCGCTTCAGATTTTGCCCGACATCAGAGAGTTGCAAGTTTCTCTTCCAGTGATTTGAACTAATGACCCACCAGACCGACCACTGGCCACTCAGCTCTGTGGCAAATGATTATTCCGTCGTCGGGGAAATAATTACTCGAAGGAAACTGGGTGTTCTCTTGTGTCAGTCATCCTTGTTTCATAGATGGCAGCACTGAGGAGGGGTATAATTGACAATGAGACACTGGAAAGACGAGTCAGTCAGTTCCTTTGGTCCTACCGTTGAAGTCGTCTTCGAGACAATCCTTTCACTTACGAACAAAAATGAAGTTAGGCAAATTTTCCGTGACGCGTACAGATTTTCCTAATATTCTACCGAAATAAAAATGGCAGCAAAAGCTATTACTGATATTCTTATAGTAGGAAAAACAGAAGATAATTCTGCAGATATTGCATGTGATAACGTATATATTTCATTTCGATTCATATATACATTTTTTTCCTCACATTTTCTTCTTCCTCTTTTTAATCTCTGAGGAAATCAGTAGCCACGCGATGTCGCTGCTCATCGCCTTCGGAAAAGAAAATCAAAGGAAAGATGGAATTATAGACCTTTAGCGTCCGTGCTACCACTACGTTGAGGTGACAAAAAAAAAAAAGAAAAGAAAAAAAAAAGAATAGACAAGGCGAAATGCAATAGAACCTGATTAGAGGTCTCGATTCACACTCGCCCTCCCCGATTCCATCTGCTTAAGTCCGCTTGTTGCGTTTGTTCTACTCACTCCAGCAGGAGCGCTAATTTGACGATGGCGGGGGACGCAAGTAGCAATTAAATTGATTACTTCTTGGGGGAGGATGATGTCGTGATACTCCCATGGCGACGGCTGGCCTGAAATAGAATTTAGTGGCATGGAATCCTTTGTTGTGACTGGGGGCCTCAGAGAGTTCTAGATATATCCAGAGCAGGTGGATCCAAACTACGTGATATATACATAGCCTTCACATTTTGTGTGTGTGCGTATATATATATATATATATATATATATATATATATATATATATATATATATTGATAGATAGATAGATAGATAGATAGATAGATCGATATAAATATCGGGTTAACAATAGATCTAGAAGGAAGAATTGTAGAGGACGTCAGCTCAAACAGTGTTTTCAGTGTGGAGGGCACTATAACCCCACTCCTAGTGAGATGGATTTGGGATTATGTATTTGAAAGCATTGAAATTACCAGAAAAGACATAGGTACCCAGTGGCCAACAGCCATATGTATATATGGTTGATGGCTCCGAAGACGTTTCTTCATATATCCTGAACTAGTGTGCAAGTGTGCAAGACAGGCTGAGTAAAATGTTGTTCAACATGTCGCTAGAGGAAGGAAAAGCGTCATGGGAGTGGAAGAGTGCAAATGTCGTATCGGTCTTTAAGGAGACAGAGATATTTCACAGTGAACTACAAACAAGTCCCTCTGACGGGTGAGGTCTATGAAACACTGGGAAAAATAATCAGACAACAAAATAATGACAACTCGCAAAGGGGAAACAATATGTAAGAGGGAAAACACGAATACAGAGAAAGGAGGTCTTTCGTAACAAAACTCTTAGACATCTCTGCTTTAGATAGAAAATAGAGAATGGAAAGTGTGTTTCTGGACTCCTGGAACGCCCTTGATACCGCATCACTCTAGAGGATTAGAAAGAATCTAGATAATCAGGTAGGAACAAGAAAGAGACTCACTCGATTGAATAAAAAATTACCTTAGTGAAAGAAAACGATGGTCATGCCAAAGGAATCTTTCTCGAAATGGTCTGGGGTTACCAATGGTATCCCGTGAGGTTTGGTCCTGGGACCATTGCTGTTCTTAATCTATGACTCATCGGAAGGACCGAACCTTTATACCTGCAAGTTGAGCTAAAGCAATTCTAGAATCGGTCTGACACTTGGTTGATGAAATTCAACCCGAGAGTCTGTAAAGTACGGGGAAAGGGACAGAGTGAAAGAAAGTTTCGGGATGAATGTTATAGTGAAGGATATAAACTGAAGGAATCTTCAGGTGATAGGAACCTTGTTTGTACCTAACTTGTCGCCAAAGCCCATCCTTAGGAAAATGTGAGGGAGACAACTTGTCTGACGGCGAGTATGAAAATTATGCGTGGATAACGAAGTTACTCACATCCTACACAAGGCCAGAAATGGAATATGCTTCTCAAATCTAGTCACCTCACTTAAAGAGGGGCAAAGAACTATAAGAAAAGGTCTAGAAAAGGGCAGCAAAAATGCTAGCAGAATGAAAACAAGAGATTTACTGTCAGATGTCAGAGGCCATGAATTTGTCCATTGAGGAAGATAGACGAGTAAGGAGAGATTTGATCAAAGCTTTAAAGTTTTGAAGCTAGCCTGATATACATGTGTAAACAGTGAACAGTTCTTTGGAAGAAGAAAAGGTAGAACAACCACTGGCCATACCATGAAATTAGCCATGAAAAGAGGTTGGGAAGTACTTAATTAGCATAGGAGCTGGAGGGAATTGGAGTAAAGTGAGAGAGGATATTGTGAATGTTGACAACGTACAAAAGTTTAGAAAAATGTATGACTGTGGTGAAGGTTCAAGAGATGGGGCCCGAAGAATGCAGAACTCCCTCCTCCAAATTATACAAATAGGTATTTACACACACACACACACACACACACACACACACACACACACACACACACACACACACACACACACACACACACACACAAAGAGACGCGCGAGCGGGCGCTCCCACCACAAACCCACACAATAGCTCATTCATAAGGCTACATCAGATACGAATAATTGCACCTTAATTAAAACATCATGGTGGATTTGTTGATACGTAGTGGCGTAAAGGAGAAACGCAGCGGTAATTAACCGGCATCCTTCTCCTGATGAATAGGCTAAGGTAGTGGGCCTTCCCAGCATGCAGCACGCCAGGTACGAAAAGTCTACCTACCACAAACGGCGACTCAACGACATGATCCTTACTACAGTCAGTCCGGTCATATTACCGATGCTGGCGACGCATAACAGGCAAAACAGCGAGGCGAGACTTTATATCATTGGCTTCAGCATTACATCTTGCGTCGGTAGATTACGACAGTGACTCCAACCAAGCGTAAGTCACTTGACTCATCTTGTCGAGCGAGACTTAAGTCCCCTCCTGCAAAAAGGTAACATCACCGTCAGTGGATGAAAAGGAGTATCGTCGTGTCAGCGAACTCTTCATCTTAAAGTAGCTATCATTCCCCTACTCCTGCGTTGAGTGCAGCCTCGAAGCCTCATAAGGGGTGGTCCTGTGGTTGCTAAGTAGTAATGATGATAATGAAGGTACTGGGAGGTACATTACTGTAATACTAATCACCTGGGCAAGAAATTCTTATTCCTGAGTTACTAAATGTAGGAAAAAACTGACTTTGTTGCTATTCATCATTAGATAAAGCAAAGCTACAGACGAGGTTGTATACATTTGAATAAAATGTTAATGACGTCAAATGCTTTAAAAGCAAGAATCACTGATAAAAAAAATATCACAAATAAAAAAAGAAATCCAAATTATGAGAGGAGAGTAAATAGAAGACTTTTATGGTAAACTAATTCTAAAGAACAATAAAGAAAGAAGAAAAGAATCGTACTGATTTAGAATGATTCTCTGACTGTCTTTCTAACTGAAATAGGAAGAAATAACACCATTTGAGTTCAGTTTGTTACTTTGTGATTTACATAACTATTTCACACTTACCTCTGTGAGCAGACCATCTAACGAGAGAGAGAGAGAGAGAGAGAGAGAGAGAGAGAGAGAGAGAGAGAGAGAGAGAGAGAGAGAGAGAGAGAG
>JAYMFT010310133.1:0-10130 GCA_038088735.1 Panulirus argus | reverse complement strand
TATATATATATATATATATATATATATATATATATATATATATATATATATATATATATATATATATATACCTTTGGGGAATTGAGCCTTAGGGGGTCATGACGTTTTACATCAGACAAGCCACGGTGACCTTAATCTGCGGTCCACCCACTTTGTGAGAGAATCACGACGGTACGACCCCTGATTACGTCGGTACGACCCTTAGGCAAGACGGTACGATCCTTGGGCAAGACGGTATACGATCCTCGAGCACGACGCTGCGCGCGATGCGTCCTTTGAGCACGACGTTATGACCCTTGACCTTGACGTCGTATCAAGTGTCGTACGTCGTATCAAGGGTCGTACGTCGTACTTAAGAGTCGCACAGTCGTGCTTGAGGGTCGTGAGGTCGTGTACAAGAGTTTAACTTGGGTTATATGCAGCTCCTGCCTTGCTGCATCTGTACATAGATATAGCTTGAGACACAGACTCTGTCTTAACAAACGTCTTGGTAATGGGAGACTAGAAATATGTTCCTTGGATAGTTGTCTTACCATTTCTTTATTCGTATCATTCAGTTTTACTTCTTCCCGTACATCACTTTCTTCTTCGAATCCCTTTCTACATATCTTTTCCCAGTGCAATTCATTTACATCCCCTCCTCTTTTCTCGTATTTCTTTTCTCGTCTCATTGCCTTTTTCTTCATTCTTCTATCTTCCGTAACTTCAGTTCTTTACTGAGTTTCCCTACTCCTCTCTTAGCCTCTCTTCCTGTCCATTATCTTCATCTGCTTACTTTTTACTTCTCAAATTTCTTCCCCCCCTTTGTTCCTTCCTGTTTACTTCCACCTTAAGTCCGTTCGCACCTCTCTCATCTGTCCGCCTCAACAATCCAATTAACCTCATTTCAGCAACGGATCGTCAGTGGCTTTTCCTCCTACTCATCTCCCCAGCAGGTAAACCAACTCCAAGAACTTGTTCTGGCCACGAAATCCTTGAGTGTAAACAAGGGGTCCCTACTGTGATAAAACTCGGCTGAGACCCGGCGTAGAGCAGCAGTCCTTTGACCAGGCTCCTTAAACTGAGACTTGCGTGTCCGCCGGGCGTAATTCACTGTGGCAAGAGGGTTCCTGCTGGTGGAGTGAGTAGTACCTCGGGAAGAGCCAAGCAAGAGCCAAGCCAGGACATTATTCCCCTCTACTGGAGAGTAAGAGTACCCCGTTCCATCGCCGCCTCCGCCTCCTCCTCTCCCTTTGCTGCTGGAGGTGCGCCATAAATATTCCCAGTGACTCTCAGATAAATGATAATTCTTTTAACCTTTAGAAATGAATCCTCTGTCATGCTCAAGGACTTCCCGCTCAATCCGATTACACCCGCTGGTTCACTTAGGGTAGGATCGAACAGGTAGTGAGAGGAAAAGAGCGAATTCTTTGTGATTTATGTTAAGTAATTGAAAGAATGTGTGACAGAGTTTGATGAAATCCATTTTCTTCTTTTGATTTATTATGTCTTTTTTTCTCCTCCAGTCGAATGAGATGTTAGCATTTTAAGGCTTTATCCATAAGTACGTATCGCAAGGTCGGTTGGCTGGTTAGTTTTGGGCTTTAGGTCTATCAACTGTAAGGGTCATTAAGACCCTCACCGTCAAGCTACTTACGTAGATCCTACACCGGACAAATCCCTAAAGTCCTCTTTAGGCGTTGATGGTAATTTTAAGACCGCGTAAACTCTCTGACCCATGACGTTTTTACAGGTATGGATGAAAACGTTCAAATTTTTTTTCCTGGTGACCCCCAACCACTGGTTATGGCTAGCACAGTGGTGGGACAGACCAAGTGGTATCTTTCATAGGTGGTGTGTGTGTGTGTGTGTGTGTGTGTGGTGCTTCTCCCTAACCCTCCCCTCTCCCCTCTTGACCTATGACATAATCATCAAGGATCCCTAAAATAAAGACAATTAAACCTCACATTTCAAGAAATTCAATCCACCCCGTACGCCTAACATTATATTCACAGTCGTTTGACACATTACTTTATATTCACAGTCGTCTGACACATGTACATTCTTTGTGGGCACACTTAACATTGCTCCAAGTGTACAAATACTTACTTCTGCACACTTATAACGCATCTTCTCTCCATAACTTTCCACCGTAATTCCAATTCAGTCAGTCGTTAACCCAGAGTCGCTAGCACTTGTTACCAGTAGAGTACCAACCACTGGCATCTGTTACAATGAGATTACTACTTGCTGGCACTCGTCAAACCTTTCAACGAACCACCACACTATATTTCCCTAATGACCCAACTAATACCACGCATTTCAAGAGCCGAACAAACGAAATGACACTTACCAGTGACAGAAACAAAGGTCATTCGAGAAAGAGTGCTAAGTACAGTAGCTCGTCCACATCTGCAAGTCATACCAGGCTTCATTTTAGGAGTTTTTAAGGTCAGGTGGGAGCCAGTTGCAGGCAATGTCAAGGTCACGAAAGGGGCAAGATAACTCACCAGGGTTAATCAGAGAGCTATAAAACTAGGCAACAGCCGAGATTAAAGCAATTTTGATATTAAAAGGCGAGCGTTTCACTTCTCGTAAGAACGGCTTTGTGGTTTTTGGCCTCTTTAGTATCGTAGTTGCAGCCGGGCCTTAACTCCCTCCTTACCGGAAGATTGCGGTCGTAATGCGTGTGATTACTATCAACGTGTTCCTCATCTTTTTTAACCCCACCGATCGAAGGGGAGACTCGTAGTATTCACCTGAGGGGGACTTACTTGAGGACCAAGGAAGGTAATGAAGGAGGCGGAACAGGTAATATCGCAATGTTTCATTCTACTCTTACATTAAACGCTGTGCTTAGCGTTATGAGACGATCATTACCGAAGCGTTTAACTTCTGCTTTCGGCGCGTTTTTTCTTTTTTTTTTTTTTTTGAGGGTGTGAATGGACCACTTGCACCTCACTGGATCGTCTCTAAGGCATTTTAATCCTGTGGAAACTGATGGATCACTTACCTTAAATGTTCTGGAGTTAGATTATGTAATTTATGAGCCATGACAGGACGTATCTCTTCTTCTCCTCCAGACTTGGGGTTTCGTCTTTTTCTTCCTCGTCATTAAAGTTAATTTCATGACGGGAGTGAATGAAGATAACACCATAATAAAACAAGGTTAACAAGATCAGGAGATAACCTTAAGCCTCGTTTAATTCTTTCATAATTGGTGTGAAACATTTTACGGTGTTTGTCGTCCCATCAGCAATATCTTGATTGCAGGGAAGCACATCGTTTTCTCGGTCGGATCTGTGTGTGTATGAGACGTGCTGTGATGGAGACATTTCGCTCACTACACCCGGGTTACGTTACACAGGTTGTACTTCAATCATTTTCCAAGGGCTCCTGCAGTCCAAGGCCGCGCTACTTCCAGCGGCAGGGAAACGTAAGATTCCTTTGGAGTGGGAAGTTCTTTCACGAGTGCCTGTGAAGTTCTGATCACTGAACGAGCGGATCCAAAGAATTCATTCGCGCTTCTCTCCCCTGATGTGTCCAGAGGGAGGGGATCTCTGACACCAGCATAGACGGAAGACGCCATAGTCCCGAAGAGACCGATGCATGTCATTGATATCATTATCATTCCAGGCCCTAGGACCACTTCCAGGGAGGAGTCCCGGTGTTATTGTAGGTCCCCTTTTCCAGAGGTTCCCTCAACTCCGGGGCCACGCCACGATCCGTAGCGGGGACAGGATGCTCTCCTTCCGAGCGGGAAGTTCTCTGACGAGACTGTACTCGATCTCGTCTACCGACGACGAGTCTGGCAACACACTCCCAAGACGCCTTAGAATGATAGGAATAAAACCGACATCTTTCTTCCGAGCTGGGAGCTTAGACATCTCCCCTCTGCTTCTCACTCCTTGGGGCTGAGGAGATTCCATAACGAGACCGACGAGGCCTTCCAGAATGCACTGCCTTCAACGGCAAGCGAGAACTCACGAACGATCGTGGTTCCTCAGTGACTGGAAACTATGAGAGGGGCGACATGTGCAGAGCGTTCGACTGCTAATGCACTTGACCGCCAGCGGGTAATAGTTACCCCCAGCTGTTTCTACCAGTTCCTGTATGTTAGAGTTGAGAGGGGCAGGCTGTGTGTGTGTGTGTGTGTCATTACTGTTTGTGTGTTGCGGGGAGAGAGTCTTACACTCGTATTGCCTCGTCTCTTAACCTTGTATACACATACAATTTCTTAATCTTATGTATACGTACAAAAATATATATATAAACACCCTATTCAGGTCAGGTGCCAATTCATCGAATAGCCCTAAATGGGTAAGGATGAACACCTGGGATGGCTGTGAGCCTGCTGCCCAATCCAGGATTCGAACCCGGGCTACTTAGGTACAGTACAAATTGCAAGGATCCCATGGTCATGACCCAACACAGGTCATCCTCATCCAACCACAAGAGTCTATTTTTAACTCCCGTCAACCCCTACCCTACATCCTCCCCCCCCCTCGAGGAGGCCAACCCCCCCACCCCCCACCCTACCCCACCCACCCTCGATCAACCCTGGATTAAGGTCACTCACAACAAGTGACCCCCCACGGTACCTACACGCTGAATTGTGTGGTCTTGATGAAGTCATTTCTATTTGTTACAGGGACAGATGAGTTAGCCAATGTCGGCCTTTTGTAGGCCGAAGGGGGACTGTCGTCATGCAGGTCGGTCAGAGAGAGAGAGAGAGAGAGAGAGAGAGAGAGAGAGAGAGAGAGAGAGAGGGGGGTCATCTACCTCCCTGAGAAAATCGAGTCACTCCGCTTCCTCCGATACTTCGTCGAGAATCAACTTCGCTAATTCAGTCCTGCAAGTGCCGAGCGAGACGTGGCCACACGCCGCTTTGTCTACTTGGGTTACTCCTCCGGCGGGAGAGAGGTGTCTCGGGACATCGATCATCGAGATGGGGGTGTCGATTCCTAACCACATAGAATTACGGGTGACGGCCGACTGTCGATCCACCGTCAAAACACCCCCTTCTCTTCTTCCCTCTGGAGCTCGCCACAAACACTGACCTGCCGTGATGATTATGGGTCTAGAGCTACTCCCCTCTCCCCCGTGACCAGCTGGGGAAATAGAGAGAGATGATCATATCCATAAAGTTTCTGCTGTTTGTCGAGCGTCACGTAGAGTTGCGAGAGTCCACGTGGTTCAAATTTTATTTATATCATCACATATGACTGATTTGTGTCTCTTCTTTGACATTCTGAAATCAAATTTTGGTCGGAAACTGCAGAAGAAGTATCTAATAAGGTCGTGCCTCAGGGGGCGTTCATAACCAAACCAATATGCAAGAACTGCGGCTTCTGAGGAGTACGTCAAAATCATACGCGCAGTCGTAACCAGTTGCTTCTTCAACGGCTCCTTCCCTCTCTCCATTACACCTTTTCCTCGCTCCCTCCCTCTCTCCACACACACATACACACACACACACACAAACACACGCACCATCCCTCTTTCTTTGTTTCTTTTACCTCCTCTCTTGAGCCATACTGGTTCACACTAAGTGACAACCTCCTCCCAGGACCTAGTGCCGTCGAACCACACCGTGAGCAAAAATAGACACACGAAAATACGAAGGCCTTAAAAAAGCACTGGGGAAAAAAAAGAAAGAAAAGAAATCCATAAGTCTCAAAATGAACGAGTCCCGAGACGCGAATGAAACAACCTCTCTCCACAAATCACCTTAATTACAGTAATCATGCTCACCTTCAGCTTCGGGTGTCCCGGGGGGGAAGTCTTCTCCCTCCCTCCCTGCTGGAGAACTACGGCGTGACGTGAGGGGAATTTGCGGCCGTAGTAATTTCTGCTTAATGGAATGTGGCCACCGATTTAATGAGGTACGTATGAAACGGATTTCTTCTCGTTCCTTCTCCCTGCTCTGCCCTGCCCTGCCCCCAACACACACAACCTCCCCGCTACCGGTGGTGGAGGCACATGTTGCATTTTACTTGTCTGCAATATTTTCCCGTGATTACAGGAGCCTGGCACACGGCTGAGCTCATTTTCTTGGTTACGATAATGGCGGCCGAGGTTGCCTTGCGTGAAGAACGTTCGCGGTGCCACAGCTATTGATAAAGGTTCCCCCGACTGTAGTCCTCATTTTTCTTGTTTGTTGTTCGCGTAAAATAGCTACTTAGGGGTCTCTCTCTCTCCCTCTCTCTCTCTCTCTCTTTCTCTCTCTCTCTCTCTCTCTCTCTCTGTATCACTAAGGTCCCGTCAAAGAACTTGTAACTCCAGAGGAGTCCATGTTTCTCCTGCTACTGGAAGCATCGCAGCCTTGGGCTGAAGGAGGCTCTAGCAAGATGTCCTGGACAACGCCAGGACACCTTCTTAGAAAGAGGTCCTGGGCAACACCAGGACTCTTTCCTAGAAATGTCCCCAGGTAAAAAAAAAAAAAAAAATACAGTTTTCACACAGCAGATCTGACTCACCGAGCGGCAGCGACAGCGGGTAACGGGGAGGGGCCCGAACGGCAATAGCTGCCGCGCTGTCGGGAATTAGTGTGCGACCAGCACGAGTAAAGTGGGAATGACAGTCATGGAGACAAACGGGCAATACCAACAACAGTAACCTCGAGGACGGCGTTGGATAATAAAACTGATATACGATAAAGAATTGATAATGATACTACTACTACTACTACTACTACTACTATTACTACTACTACTACTACTGCTCCTACTACTTCTATTATTACTACTACTACTAATATGATAACTATCTGAGATACTATTTTCGTGGTCTCTTCGAACGAGCTCTCCCTTCATCCTTCGGGTCGACCAGACGTCAACAGGCATTATACTTTCAAGAGCCATTCCCTCCCCGGCGGACCGATCACACGCCAGCCATCAGACTTCGTTTCTCAATCCGATTATGCTCTCCTCAGGTGGTCTGCCCAGACGGGGATGTCATAATAATCGACTTATCTTTTTTTTTTTAACCTTTTTTTTTTTTTACGTGTGTTCTTGGGTTTGTATTTGGACTTATACCTGCT
The DNA here is from genome assembly GCA_038088735.1 of Panulirus argus. Classification (NCBI taxonomy): domain Eukaryota; kingdom Metazoa; phylum Arthropoda; class Malacostraca; order Decapoda; family Palinuridae; genus Panulirus; species Panulirus argus. The sequence goes on along the minus strand of JAYMFT010310133.1, from coordinate 3,109 downwards.
TGTCCTGGTGGTGTATGTGTGTGTGTCTGTCTGCTTGTCAATCCATCCCTTCCTCCGTCTGTCTATTGGTGTGTATGACTAACTAACGAGCAATTCCTCGGGCGAATGAGAACTAGGTGTGGGTGCTGGGTGAGGATGAGATGGGAACGTAATGACGGGTCATGGGTCGCACAGCTGTGCAAAGGCATGGGTCTGGGAGGTGGCATTACTGGTACGTAAGGGGTGTATTCCAGTGCCCGTGTTAGCAAAAGCAAATGGGGAACCAAAGTATACAAAGATATAGTCTTATACATATGTCTTTATGTACCGGACTCCGCCCGCTTGTGATCACACCTTTGGTGATGCTGCGTCACCGTCATTGGATGATGAAAAGGAGTGCAATCTCGTCGAGGAACTTCTCATTCCAAAGGAGTCCATCACTACTCTCCTACTGGATGTTGCGCGGTCTCTTGAATCTGCAAAAAAGAAAAAAAGGAGAGAGAGAGAGAGAGAGAGAGGCCCCGTATAATAACAGAGGTCCGGGAGGTTATGTAATTAAATACTGCCACCGTAATTAGCTTATATTTTTACGAGCAGGGACTAACGAAGATAGTAATATCACATAGTTCACGTTCCATACTCGTGCCCAACGACCTAAGCTAACGAGGGGGAAGGGGAAAGGGGGGGGGGGGCAAAACTAATGGGACCTGAGACATAGGCCTCGAATTGCTTGTCGCCTCCAAGGGGGGTAAGCTTCATACACCTCCAAGCTCTCTCACCTCTGACCTAAGAGTGTAACTCTCTATTCCTGACCTTCAGTGCAGACACGGTGCACACACTGAGAGAGACACACACACACACACACACATAATGCACCTTTTGTACGAGTCTCCGAGTCATCGCGCATGTATTGTGCGGCCACCTTCCGCCGGTGGTCACAACGATATTCCAGATTTAGAGAGAGAAGGAGTGAGAGAGAGAGAGAGAGAGAGAGAGAAAAAAAAAATAATGAAACGACTTATTGGAGCGTTCTTTTAAAGTGACGTCCTTTAATGGGATGGATATCTTAAAAAGACCGTTCTTTTAGACATGATTCGTCAGATCCAGGAATAGTGTATGAGACTCAGGTACCCTGACGACATATGAGTCAGTCGCTAGACCTCCCATTGGCCGACGTGTGTCCCCCCCCCCACCCTCCCCACCCCACCGCCCAGCGCGCCTCAAGGCCAGCAGAAAATCCATGGTGCTAAATACACACACACACACACACACACACACACACACACACGACGTGGGTGCTTACTGATTCATATCAATTTGTACGTACGTGCGTGCGTCTTTGAATGTTTGGTATCCATCTATCTATCCATCTGGTATGTGTTGTGTGTACTTGGGTGCCACACGGCGGCCGGCACGCACCTGCTGCCAGAAGCTTGGCCGGAACTCTCGTACAGCAGCCGATATCTCTCTCTCCCTCTCTCTCTCTCTCTCTCTCTCTCTCTGTTCTCCAGACCTTCAGGAAACCCCGGGGCTTCCACACACACACACACACACACAGCACAGGCCTTGGCATTACGACCAGCAGCAGCAGCTGCTGTGTCGCCGAGGAGGTAAAAGGCCAAGGATCAAGACCATGAGCTCAGTCGGTTACTAGGAGCGTGAGCCAAGGCGTACAGCCAGTAGCAATAGCAGTAGTAGTAGTGAAGGTGACTCGTTACTGTCGTGAGTCGTAATCAATCAGTCTTAGCGAGAGTTTCGTAAACTTTTGAGTCAAGAGGCGGATTTCTTTTTTTTTCCTCCGACCCCAAGTCACAGACAGGATCAATTTGATAAGGTGTGGGTGTGGCCTGGTGTGGGTTATTGACTTGGTTCAAGTGGGGTCTCTCTTGAACCCTTGCCCGCCCTCCAAGGAAGCGGGAGTAAGAGAGACATTTCGACACCTGCAGAAGGGGTGGGATTAGGGTACCTGGAGATGCAATTAACCAAATCAAGACACTAATTTAATTAGAAACACTTTTTTTATTTCCTTTCGGTATCCTCATTTATAAGTCTTGGGAGAAATTAGCTGAAATTATTCTAGATGAATTGGTCGACTATACGTAACTAATGAACCAATGATGTGATGACATCTTTTCTTAAATTACTCTCACTTTTAGTGACTCTCTCTCTCTCTCTCTCTCTCCCTCTCTCCGTAACGGTTGACCAACACCGTGATACGGATGTTAAAGGTTATCAACGGAAAATATGGACGTTTTCCTTTCCTTTTTTCGTAGTAACTGACATGGCACGGGCAGAACATGCCCCTGTCGAGGCCATCTCGAGTGAACGAAAGATAAAAGTAAAACGTAAAAATTTCTATCATCATCATCATAGTTCTTAACTTTCTAAAGGATGTGAGAGAAAATGAACAAAAGAACACTTCTTAACACGCTATGTACAGACGCCTACATGATGACAGCAAGTGTGAAAATGGCTGATTGCTTCATAACGAAACACTTGATTTGACCCATAATAACCGCTACCTTCCTTATTTCCTAACTCTTCTCCTCTTGCTTTCCGAACTCCCAAGAACCCCACCAGGAGAATATGTAATGTTTCTCAAAAGTCTTCCTTCACTCCTAACGCCCTTCTCTCCATCCTTCTGCTTTGCTATCCCGTCTCCACCTATGTAGGTTTGGAATGTACGTACGATACTATTTCTGTCCTCCAGCAGGTAACTTCGTCATCGACCATCAGGTCCCCTGTTGTCTGTCCACGCCGTCAACTCCTCTGACAGGAGGCAAGCTAGACAGACATTCATACCCGTACTTTCGTCTCCAGCCAACTGGACCTGAACCTGGTACAAACCAAAGCAACGAGTGCAATAATTACAACGAAATGTAATTATGACGATGTGTGTCATGCTTCGAGGTGATCACACTTAAGAGCTTAATTATGTCATGCTTCGTAGTAATTACATGCAAGAACTTAATTACGTCTAGTTAATGCTATCCTCAGGTGCTCTCATCGCTCATCGGCAATGTCATTAAGTACTAAGTATATTGCTAGCAACACAGGTTATCAGGAATGCATATCAGACCTGTAAGCTTTGAAGGAGATGTACCAGGAATGGCCTAAGACTTATATATAT
>JAYMFT010310122.1:0-10130 GCA_038088735.1 Panulirus argus | reverse complement strand
ATATATATATATACATATATATATATATATATATATATATATATATATATATAGATAATGTTCTATTAATTTACATACAAATGAATCAATGCAATGATACGAGTAAACTCGCTGTTGATATAAGCTCAGGAGCTGCATCATTTTGACTGCTTTCCAAGCACCTGTCAACGAGAACACTAGCGTGGACTACAGTCGAAGGCTTGAGGTTCTCTGAGGTTATCCTCGCAGCGAGTTGACTCGTGTACACTGTTGATACTGAAGGAACCAAAGCCAGGAATGATAACAAAATATACAAAGTAAAACAATATCGTAAGTGATAAAAGAATATAGGAGAGAGAAACGGGAACTGGAGCGAGGAATGGTGACTAACGAAGAAAGCAGAGATGGCGAGTTTAAAATATAAGATTAGCATAAAGAATAATTTACGAATGAGAAACTGAAGGAAGGTATAACAAAAGAATAATATACAGAGATGATGGAATAAGGTTAACTGGTATACCAGATAACTACTGTGTGAGTGATGTTGGAATAAGGTACATATATCTAGTCAAGACAAAAGTCCGGGTCATTGTAAAATATTGGTGTTCCCCCGTCTCACTACGTAGAGCTCCGGCTCCATCTGCCTCTAGTCACTACTCTACCCCAAATGCCTCTCCAGCCCGCTGCCAAATAATCCCTTTTCCCTGAGACGCGTGTGGTGAAATCGCGATCATTTCACGGTACGAGCTGAAAAATTTAGGGTGTCGTACGTCAAGTGAGGGCGTCGTGCGTCAGGTGAGAGCGTCGTGCGTCAGGTGAAGGCGTCGTGCGTTGGGTGAGGGTGTTGTGCGTCAGGTGAGGGCGTCGCGCGCCAGGTGTGGGTGTTGTGGTGTGCGTTATGTGAGGGGGTCGTGCGTCAGGTGTGGGAGCGGGACGACTGCCTGAGTCGTAAGTAACCACTCTCAAGTCACGGGTTACTTCACTGCTCTCAGCGGCACACGAGTGATGTCATGTGGCATCCACCATTAATCAATTTTCTACCTATGTGGTTACATGATGATCTAACATCAAGAGCTAATGAAATTAGCGGGTTAATAGCAGAATGAGGAAGTATCTACGGTGGTCCGCATCCAGTGGACGCCTGAGGTGGTCAGCAAATTGCTCCGCAAAACATGGTGATGCCCGTTTTCTTCACCAATCGGTCAGTGTCTTGGTAATGCTATGGAGGTCACTGTAGCTCCACAAGGGTAACTGAGTTATATGTAATAACCTGGTGACGAGGTTAACCACAAACAACTGAGGTATATGGAATGCCCTGTTGACGAGGTTAACCACATACTATCACACATGATGCTGGATCTGCTGTTTTTTGAGCCATTCAATGTGACTTATGGCTGAAGACACCGTCTTTTTAACAATTGCTTCAATTGTATACAACGGCTTCTAGTTAAAACTAGGCTTCATATCCTTTCACAGCTCAAACACGAACATTTTGATAATTTTACTTGAACTTTTACATTTTTCTCGTGAGTGGAGTTCAGGTTTTTTCTTTCGTATAATAATTTTCTGCCTTCCTTATCACTGCCGAAATTAATGAGCAGATTCAAGCTGTCTCGAAATTCCTGAGAGAGAATATTAATGACGACACACCTTTAAAAAAGCACTGCTGTAGTCCCAAAACACGGGACTACCCTGCCACTGCTGACACAGGACTACCCTGCCACTGCTGACACAGGACTACCCTGCCGTTGCTGACGCATGATTACCCTGCCACTGCTGACACAGGACTACCCTGCCACAACTGACAAGGACTACCATGCCACAAATGACACAAGACTACCCTACCACTACTAACACAGGACTACTCTGCTACTGCTGACACAGGACTATCCTGCCACTGCTGACACAGGACTACCCTGCCACAACTGACACAGGACTGCAGTGCCACTGCTGACACAGGACTACCCTGCCACTGCTGACACAGGACTAACTCGCCACTGCTGACACAGGACTACCCTGCCACTGCTGACACAGGACTAACTTGCCACTGTTGACACAGGACTACCCTGCCACTGCTGACACAGGGATACTCTGCCACTGCTGACACAGGGATACTCTGCCACTGCTGACACAGGGCTACCCTGCCACTACTGCACAGGACTATCCCGCCACTGCTGACACCGCGCGGGAGGGGACGAGGGTTCGTATCCAGCACCAGTGATGACGCTGGGGCATTACGAGCAGTCTCTTCTTCACGTCACAGGTCGTCTTCACATCACGTCATTTCCACGACCAGTCACCTCCTCACGTCACAGGTCGTCGTCACATCTCCACGACCAGTCACCGCCTCACGTCACAGGTCGTCATCACATCTCCACATCATTTCCAACTGTATATATGTCTGTAACACAGCGTACGTCCATGCAAAACAAACTAGTGATGATCCTCTCCAACGCCTCCACCAGACGCCGTGACGCCAACCAAACTCACCCACTGCATCATCCACACTGGGTGCCGGGACGCCTTCACACTGCCTCAACAACCCCCTCCTCCCGGATAATCCCACCTCCTTTATATACACTTCCCTGACCACGCCCACCGCACCCTACCCACCCCACGGAGGACAGAGTCCCTCTCGCGGCCGACCGTGGCAACATTTAACTTCCCGTCCGCCCGCTGTTTTTGTCCCCGCTTTTTCCCACACGGCACACTTCTCTCTCTCTCGGTCTTCGGGTGGGATGGTATTTATTAATTCCATGGAATTTACTGGTTCTGGACCGGGTACAGGGGTATGTAGATCGCCGCTGTCGACCACCACTACCAGTCAGCGGCGCTGCTGTGGCCAGGATGGAACGAAAAGGGAAAGTTCTTCCCCAGTGGCGCCATTCGATCTGCGCGTGCTAACTTTAAAGGATGTTTTGGCCAGAGAGAGACCGGAGGGACGGTATCTGCTTCTGTCGAACAAGGTATTCAGAAGGCGTCGCCTGAAAGACCTTGCATAGTGGCCAGAATATTTTACTCCACTTTTTTTCCCCATAGCAACTTTAGTATTCGAACGGTGAAATATCTATTTTTCTTATTTTTTTTCCAGACCAGGACTTCTCGAACGGTGAAATATCTATTTTTCTTATTTTTTTCCAAACCAGGACTTCTCGAACGGTGAAATATCTATTTTTCTTATTTTTTTCCAAACCAGGACTTCTCGACTCTTGCTCTTCGTTAATATTCACAATGTCGGTGGCGAGGAACATAGTCAAAAACAAAAAGACTTTTGAAGGTGTTGTTTACAGTACTGGCTGAACCACTCACGTGTCGCAAGACAGCGAAACGGGTCTCGTCCTTCCTCACGTGTGGTGGCACCAGTAGTCTCTTGCCCGAGCCGCTTCCAGAAGCAACGTGAATGCACTCGTTTCTCTCCCTCTCTCAAGAGAGAGAGAGAGAAGAGAGAAGAGAGAGTTTAAATGCCTCAGTGCATCTGTCGTCACAGTTCACACGGGATGCGACCAATACTCTGTATCAAAGCTTCGGGATATACTCTGTTAAATCTGTCCTTCACATTTTTTTCTTACCCCTCCTCCTCCTACCTCATTTCTACTCGAGCCAAAACTTCCCCCCTCCCCACCTAGCCTCGCGCCCATAGTGTTTTACATACGTACTGACCACGAGTTCGTAAAAAGGGAACGGGTGGGTCACTGGTGTGGAAAAAAAAAACTCGGTCGACCTCGGGTTGTGGCTCGTACCCACCAGCGATCGGGTACTGCTACACCTGGCGGGAATACACCGCACTACCGGCTGACCCTGGCGACGTGTTCATGGCCAGCAGGTGACCCTGGTGACGTGTTCATGGCCAGCAGGTGACCCTGGTGACGTGTTCATGGCCAGCAGGTGACCCTGGCGAAATGTTCATGGGCAGCAGGTGACCCTGGCGACGTGTTCATGGCCAGCAGGTGACCCTGGCGACGTGTTCATGGGCAGCAGGTGAACCTGGCGACGTGTGCATGGGCAGCAGGTGACCCTGGCGACATGTTCATGGCCAGCAGGTGACCCTGGTGACGTGTTCATGGCCAACAGGTGACCCTGGCGACGTGTTCATGGGCAGCAGGTGACCATGACAACATGTCCATGACATCAGGTGACCCCTGACAACATGTTCATGGGCAGCAGGGGGTAACATGACCCCGGAAGTTCCACATTGACAGTGGTAAGAAAAAGAAAATAATCCCAAGCATGACACTATGTTGCTAACGAGGTGTGTGTGTGTGTATTGCATCACTAGCACCAGGGTCACAGCACACACCTGGGGTAAGAAAAAATGATAATTACAATTATTGGCAAATATCGAGATTCATTAAAATAAGTATCAGTTCTGATGAGAGAGAAAATACGTGTGCTTTAAACAACGTTTACCAGGATGGCAGGAGAGCTGGGTGAAAATACTCATAACCAGTGAACCTAACCTAACCCGTAACTAAGGAAGTTTAGACCCAGGTACCCCATAGTCCTTGCCTACCTCAAAGCTTACCCTTAACCCACCTCAACGTACACTAACTCCCACGTGAGGCAAAGGGAGAGTCAAAAACAACGTCGAAAGTAAACTGATCATTTGACCCCACCCATGTCGGCAAAATAACCTCTACGTCTGGTTTTCTGAACAGAATCGCTCGTCACGCTGATCAAGAGACACATCACTTGAATATGAGGACCAAACATCACGGAAATGAATGGTATATCATTAAAGTCTGACTAGTAAACGAAGTTTCAGTTGAATACCATACGAGAGATTTGTCACAGAATAACTGAAGCAAAATCTGATGTTGATAATAATTGCACCTTGTCCTTAGTGACCTGGTCTAAACTGGTCCCTGACGACAACAGGTATGGCAACATCACGACAAGAGGTATGGCGACATCACGACAACAGGTATGGCAACATCACGATAATAGGTATGGCGACATCACGACAACAGGTATGGCAACATCACGACAGCAGATATGGCAACATCACGACAATACGTATGGCGACATCTCGACAACAGGTATGGCGACATTACGACAACAGGTATGGCAACATCATGACAGCAGGTATGGTAACATCACAACAGGTATGGTGACATCACAATAGGTATGGCAACATTACGACAGCAGGTATGGCGACATCACAACAGGTATGGCAACATCACAACAGGTATGGCGTCATCACAACAGGTATGGCAACATCACAACAGGTATGGCGACATCACAACACTTATGGCAATTCACAACAGTAGTTATGGCTACATCACAAGTTATGGCAACATCACTACAGGTATGGCGACATCACGACAACAGATATCGCGACATCATTACAGCAACTGGCAGGACAACTTGGCCATGGCAACCTAGCCTTCATAACTTCCCCGTGTGTGTGGTAATTGCAGTCCTGCGCCACACCACAGCGGCCACCTATTGGAAGGACAACAAAATAATACATTGCCTGACAGAAGGTCAGAGGTGTACAATATATTGTCATTGCTTGGAAGGTTTTATAAGTTCTGGATTAACTGGAACTTTTGACCTTTGGAAAGGCTTTAGTGAGGATTGTGTTGTACTTTCACATAGAGAAGAGGGGGAGAGAGGTGCCCTGAGCAAGGCGTTGCTAAAATATGGTGTGGGTCGACAGCTGGTAGCAGCAGTGAGAAGTTGTTTGATGAAGGGTGTGTGTGTACGAGTAAGAAGAGAGGAGGGTGAGTGGTTCCAGGTGAAGTGCTGCTCTGCGGAAGGGGTGTGTGTGATGTCCCCAGACGTCCTAATGTATACTTAAGGTCATTCATATTTTTTTTTCCTTCATTTGATTAAAGGTTAGACCTTCGTGTTGCTAGGATGAGCAGCCAGCCAAGGATTGATGCTGGTGAACTCACAATGTGTAGAATTAGGTTGGGGGGGAAGGTATTAGTGATGGTGAGGTGAGGTAACTTTTTTTACAGTCACCAGCCCACCATACCCCTGTACCAGTCACCAAGCCGTCGTCCTCTTGCACCAGTCACCTAGTCATCACCAGGTCATCACCTCTCTGCACCAATCACCTGGTCATCACCTCTCTGTACGTCAACAGGTCATCATCTTGCACCAGTCACCTGGCGATCACCTCCCCTACGTAGGTCACCAAGTCATGAAAATCACGTTGCTTCTCTCTCTCTCACACAGATTATACTTTGGCTTGAGTTCTCGTGAGCTGGCCTCGTCAGGCAAGGTTATCTGTGCACCCTAGATGCCATCACCTCCCACACATACCACAACGTGAGCGACGGCAACGTATTCTTTCCTTCCACGACCAGACACTGGACCTCTTGCCCTGCCCTCCTTAGAACTCTATTTATCCTCCAGCGTCTCCCGCTGAGACCAAGATGTCTCGTCATTCAGACACAGGGGAGGTTTTACACACCCTTTTGTTTACTTTTTTCCCCTACGGAGGCACAACCTTGGTATGGGTTGTGACGCGGCGGCCATCGGCGTCCCTTTTTTCTTATGAAGACCAGAACGCTTCAGGCCATTGTGATCAGCTGGCCACCACCATTACCAGTGCGACTGATGATGTCCTTCGTGGTGGCGGAGGCGGGGATAACCCGGGCTCTTGGGAAAGGGAGGGAGGGAGGGAGGGAGCAAGCGAACGCGAGCGTGATAAGAAAGAACCTCGTGAGGCAGCGTCCGTCCACCCGCCTCACGCAAGCGTCCAGCACCGACCACAACGACTCGATGGCGGCGCTGCGCGCCTTACTTGACGTGATCACACGCACAAACACACTAGATAATTTCTAAATCCAAATCTAAACTCTTTCCTGTATGCTTCTTGATGCAAATGTTAAAACACGTTAGAAAAATAAGAAAGAACAAAGCAGTTAATTACGACCAAGTTTTTCAACAATCTTTCGGTATTTTCTGACTAAAAATAGGTTGAGAACATATTTGCATATGGGGCATAATAGTCAAGGATGTCCTTCCAAAAGTATTGACGAGTTGTTGAGATATATGTAAATGGGGTTTTAAAAGTATTTGTTGTGTTGCAGTTGACCTCAAGCCATTCCATCTTCAGACACACACGTGAAACGGCCTCCAGCCAACCAAGGCCTGGCATCTACAATGACATAGGCCCTTCCCACCCCACACCAGTACACATCCCTCCCCACACAAGGACACCCACCCCCTCCTTACATTGTGCAAGTGTCAGAAGCATTCAAGAAAGTATTTACAAAGAATCGCTTCTATATCAAGTTCCTTATATATTTATATTATGATTCTGAGAATGTTTATTGTTGCTGGTTTCTGGAACGGTGTTTGTGACACTGTCGATACGCTGTGTCACACTCAGACCTTCCTGCAATTGCTCCTGGGGGTTTACGTAGCACACAATCTTTCTTCAGAAGAATGGGTGAGTATACAGTTGAGTGTACATTTTTTTTCTTTTCTGCGTTGAGGGATGCAATCACGAACTGAAGTTTACATCAAGGCCGGGCGTTTGACTGAAATACGGAGAGGTTAATGAAATGGGAAGAGAAAAGACAAGTGAAAGTGCACGAGAATTTGGGGGAAGTGAGAAACCTGTCTTTTGAAATGTGCCAGGTCATAGTTGTTGGGAAAGACATGAGAGGGGAGAGAGTTCCAAAGCTTCGAGGTACAGGGGAAGAAGCAGTTATCAAAATGGCCACACAATAATCATGTGACGCTACAGCTTGCCGAGTATCGCGCGGTGTACCTAGTGATGGGGGCACACAAGCTATACACGACACAATCTTCCAGCTACGTCATTCCATAAGGGAGATTGTATTTTCGGGTCAGGAGAAGGGCAATACCGCAGAGTCCGTCACCAGAGCTGGTTTTTGTTGAAAGCTGGGTCACTGCTGTGGTTGGGTGCTGCATGTCACTGCTGTGGCTGGTGCGGGGGGGTGGGGTCACTGCTGTGGCTGGGGCTGGGGGGGTCACTGCTGTGGCTGGCACAGGAGGGTCACTGCTGTGACTGGTGTGTCTTCAGGTACGGTTGCCGACGCTCACAGTGCTGCTGGGACCTGTGAATCATGTGGTTTACTTAGCTGGGTCAGTATTTCCAAGTGCCGAAGGTATTCCTGGGGATTATGCTTAAGAGAAGGGGTCTGGCAGTCTTTGTCGGGCCAAATAGGATGGACTGGACTGGCTGTGGTGTGGACTATGTAGGATGGACAAGACAGGACAGGGTGTGGACCATGTATGGTGGAGAGGACAGGACAAGAGAGGGTGTTGCCCACGTAGGTGTGGACAGGAGAGGGAGTATCCCCATCACCCCGCGTTACGTTGTCCAACCTTTATGTTTTTGTGGTGAGGGTGTGTGTGTGTGTGTATGTGTGTGTGTGTGAGGCACCGGTGGCCAGCACCTGGTGCACTCCTGGCCAACGCGGACCCCCAAACGCTGTCTTGCAGGGGAAAAACAGAAAGGTTCCTCTCGGTGACCCGCAGTGCAGGATCCCCACCCTATCCACCTCCCTCTGTTCGCCCTTCTCTGCCTTACAAGGATCGTTGCATGCCCTCCTCCCTCCCACCCCCCCTACCCAAGCCCTGAGGGTGGACTCAGTTCTACATCACCTCCAAAATCCAAGTCTGACCTTCCCCCATTCCCTTCACGTAGGGTGAATCAGCCAAATGCTTTAACAGGGACGTGCGTTGTGTTTTTGCTGGTCTCACAGTCTAACAAAGGGGAGAAGGATGACGTTAGCCACGTTAAATGAACTCTCAATATTAACACACTTTGGCCCACGGACCTTCGGCCCCTCTAACACCAGCTAAGTGACCCCAGCACCACTCATTCTACGTCACTCCACCCGATACGTAACTTGGAGGGTAAGGCAAATGCTGCCTAACATAGCCAGGTCTTCGGTCAAACATGGCCGAGACACTCGGTCTGTGCTGGACCAGTGCGAGTGTGGCAGGTACAGGTGAGGACGGTACAATGTATAGACCAGAGAACAGCAGCTCAGGTACCTCCTCCTGGGTGACCTCCCCTCACTCCAGCTGGGTCCTAGTGTGACTCTCCTCATCCCCCAGCTGGGTCCTGATGTGACCCTCCTCATCCCCAGCTGGCTCCTAGTGTGACTATCCTCACCCCAGCTTTGTCCTAAAGTAATCTTCCACACCCCAGCTGGGTTTTGAAGTAACCTCCCTCACCCCAGCTGGGTCCTAGTGTGGCTCTCCTCATCCTAGCTGGGTCCTGGTGTGACCCTTCTTACCCCAGCTGGGTCCTAGAGTGACCCTCTTTACCCCAGCTGTGTCCCAAAGTAACCATCCTCACCCTACCTGGGTCCTGGGGTTACCCGTCACACTCATCCCCGGCGGACAAGTCTAACGGGACCCCACGAGGACATCCAGCCCGGAGCAGGGCAGGAGTCAGGTCGTGGGGCTCAGAGCGGAAGCACAATCGTCGGAAACGTGGCACGTCTCCCGCCGCCCCTCGCCCAGGGCCGCCCGGTGCGCTGCAGGATGAGGCGCGTCGCGCGGGCGGCTCTCATCGGTGCCACGCGTCACCCACCCACGCCTGTGACGCTCACGTGGCCCTGATGTATAACGGGTCACGAGAATGTCATTATTTCTCATTCGTCTCTACATGAAAAACATTTCCATTCATACCAAAGCATCGTGAATAGCTGGCGCCTTCCGAAATCCTTCCTTTTTGATTAATATTACAAAGAACGTCACATCTTTCCCTCTCGTACTGTAATTTAGGAATGAAAGGAAAGAAAGGGAGAGTGTAGTGTCAAGGTGCCCACCGTAGATAGGAAGGAGGTTCCTCCAACTGGCCCTGGTTTGTGTGGTGTAACTGAGGAGTTTACACTCATCCTCATTTGAAAGTAATACTGAAGCATCTAACTCCGTAAGATTGGAATTCAGGCTTGCTATGAGAATAGAGACACGTAACTTCTTCTTTTGAGAAGGAATGACACGTCTGCAATCTCCTGAGTCCGTGCTGGTGGCCGGTACCCTGGGGTGTCATGCGTCATGACACACTTGCCCAAGTGTGAGGGAGTGTCAGGGCAAGAATATGATAACAAAGGTCAGCATCCTGGTAAAGGCCGTGTGTGTGATTACTGTTGACTTACCTCGTGTTGCTCCACCTCATAACCTTGCACATGCCATGCCATAACGTCTATATA
>JAYMFT010310110.1:0-23586 GCA_038088735.1 Panulirus argus | reverse complement strand
TACTACTACTGCTAGAGCCCTCCCTCTCATTGGCAGTAGAGTCAGGCTGAAACCCGGAGATTCTTAGCACCCCATGAAGCCGGGGACTAGGGGCCATGGCCATAGGTTGTACCTTATTTACAGAACAGCAGGAGAAATGTCTACCTTATAGAACGGCAGGAGGACTGCCTACTTTACTGAACGGAAGCACTAATATCTACCTTACTGAACATCAGTTCTGCTCACGTAACTGAACGTTAGGAGTACTATCTTACTGAACGGCAACAATACTGCTAACTTTACAGAAGAGCAGGAGTACTGTCTACCTTACTGAACGACAGGAATACTGCCTAATTTACTCTGCGGAAGCAGTATTGTCTACCTTACTGAACAATAGGAGGACTGCTCACTTAATTGAACGGCAGGAGTACTATCTTAATGAAAGGTAGGAGTAGTGCCTTCATTACTGAAATGTAGGGGAAAATATCTACCTTAGGGAACGGCAGGAGTACTACCTACTTTACTGAACGGAAGCAGTATTTTGTACCTTACGGAAAAGTAGAAGTACTGCTCACTTAACTGAACAAAAGGAGTACTACTTGTTTTACTGTACGGCAGAAGTACTGTATATCTTCCTGAACGCCAGGAGTGCTGTTTATTTAACTGAATGGCAGGAGTACTGTCTGACTTGATAAATGTCAGAAGAACTGCTTTCTTTACTGAACGGTAGCAGTGCTGTCTACCTTAGTGAACATTAGGAGTACTGCTCATTTAACTGAACGGCAAGAGTGCTCTCCATCTTTACTCAACGGTAGCAGTACTGTCTACCTTACAAACAGTAGGATTACTGCTCACTTTATTGAGGAGTAGGAATGCTGTCTACCTTACAGAACGGACGGAGTTCTGCCTGCTTAACTGAACGGAAGCAGTATTGTCTACCTTACTGAACATATGGAATACTGCTCACTTTACTGAACGTCAGGAATACTATCTTTCTGAGCGGCTGGACTACTGCCTACTTTATGAAACAATAGGAGAAATATCTACCTTACAGAACGGCAGGAGTACTGCTTACATTACTGAAAGGAAGCAATAATGTCTACCTTACTTAACAGTAGGAGTACTGCTCCTTAAACTGAACGGCCGGAGTACTATCTTACTGAAAGGCAGGAGTACTACCTTATTTACACAACATCAGGAAAAATGTCTACCTTATAGAACGGGAGGAGTACTGCCTATTTTACTGAACGGAAGCAGTATTGTCTACCTTACTGAACATCAGGAGTTCTGCTCACTTAACTGAACGTCAGGAGTAGTACCTTAATGAACGAGAGGAGTGTTGCTTAATTTACTGAACGGCAGCAGTACTGTCTACCTTACTGAAAACTAGGACTGGTGCTCATTTAACTGAATGGCATGAGGACTATCTGCCTTAATGAATAGCAGGAATACTGCCTTCTTTACTGAACGGCAGCAGTGCAGTCTATCTTACATAACAGTAGTAGTATTGGTCACCTAACTGAACGACAGAAGTATCTCCATCTTTACTGAACGGTAGCAGTACTGACTACCTTGCTAAACATTAGGAATACTGCTCACTCTACTGAACAGCAGGAGTACTGTCTACCTTACTGAAAGGCAGGAGTACTGCCTACTTTACTAAACGGAAGCAGTATTGTCTACCTTCCTGAACAGTAGGAGTAATAGTCACTTATGTGAACGGCAGGAGTACTGCTTACTTTAATGAACGGCAGCAGAATTGTCTTCCTTACTGAACAGTTGGAGTACTGTTCACTTAAATGAACGGCAGGAGTACAGCATGCTTTACTGAACAGCAGGAGAAATGTATTCCGTAACGAACGGCAAGAGTACTGCCTAATTTACAGAACGGAAGCGACATTGTTTATATTACTGAACAGAAGGAGTACTGCTCACTTAACTGAACGGCAGCAGTACTGTCTACCTTAATGATCAATAGGAGTGCTGCTCATTGAAATGAACGGCAGAGGTACTCTCTGCCTTACTGAATAGCAGGACTACTGTCTTCTCTACTGAACGGAAAGCAGCAATGTCTATCTTTCTGAACATTAGGAGTACTGCTTACTTATGTGAACGGCAAATGTACCGACCTTCTTTACTGAACGGCAGCAGTACTGTCTATCTTACTAAACAGTAGTAGTACTGCACAATTTACTAAACGGCAGGAGTGCGGTCTATTATATTGAACGGCAGGAGTACTGCGTACTTTACTGAACGGAAGCAGTATTTTCTAACTTACTGAAAATTATGAGTACTGCTCACTTAACTGAACGGCAGAAGTACTACTTTCTTTACTAAACCGCAGCAGTGCTGTATATCTTACTGAACACTAGGAGTGCTGCTCATTTAACTGAATGGCAGAAGTACTGTCTGCCTTAATGAATGGCAGGAGAACTGCCATTTTTACTGAACGCCAGCAGTGCTATCTACCATAGTGAACATTAGGAGTACTACTCACTTAACTGAACGGCAACAGTGCTCTCCTTTACTGAACGGTAGCAGTACTTCTATCTTACTAAACAGATGGAGCACTGCTCACTTCTCTGAAAAGGAGGAGAAATGTTTACCTTACTGAACGGCAGGACTACTGCCTACTTTACTGAATGGAAGCAGTAATGTCTACCTTACTGAACAGTAAGAGTACTGGTCACTTAAATGAACGGCAAGAGTACTATCTTACATAACGGCAGGAGTGCTGCTAACTTTACTGAACGGCAGCAGTACTGTCTTCCTTACTGAACAGTAGGACTTCTGCTCATTTAACTGAATGGCATAAGTAATGTCTGCCTTAATGAATGGCAGGAGTACTGCCTTTCTTATTGAACGACAGCAGTGTTGTGTACCTTACTGAACAGTAGGAGTACTGCTCACTTAATTGAATGGCAGAAGAACTCTCCTTCTTTACTGAACGGTAGCAGTATTGTCTATCTTACTAAACAGTAGGAGTAGTACTCACTTTACTGAACATCATGAGTATTGTCTACCTTACTGAAAGGCAGGAGTACTGCCTACTTTACTGAACGGAAACAGTATTGTCTACCTTCCTGAACGATAGGAGTAATGCTCACTTATCTGAACGGCAGGAGTACTGTCTTAATGAACGGCAGGAGTACTGCTTACTTTGCTGAACGGCAGCAGTATTGTCTTCCTTACTGAACAGTATGAGTATTGCTCACTTAAATGAACGGCAGGAATACAGCATACTTTAATGAACAGCAGAAAAAAATATCTTCCTTAAAGAATGGCAAGAGTACTGCCTAATTTACTGAACGGAAGCAATATTGTCTACCTTATGAAACAGCAGGAGTACTGATCAACTAAACGGCAGGAGTATTCTCCATCTTTACTAAACGGTAGCAATACTGTCTACCTTACAAAGAGCAGGAGTACTGCTTACTTTACTGAAGAGCAGGAGTGCTGTCTACTTTACTGAATGGACGGAGTACTGCCTGCTTTACTGAACGGAAGCAGTATTGTCTACTTTACTGAACATTAGGAGTACTGCTCACTTAACTGAGCGTCAGGGGTCCTATCTTTCTGAAAGACAGGAGTACTGCCTACTTTACAAAACAATAGGAGAAATATCTACCTTACAGAACGGCAGGAGTACTGCTTACATTACTGAAAGGAGGCAGAATTGTCTACCTTACTGAACAGTAGGAGTACTGCTCATTAAACTGAATGGCAGAAGTACTATCTTACTGAAAGGCAGGAGTACTACCTTATTTAAAGAAAATCAGGAGAAATGTTTACCTTATAGAACGGCAGGAGTACTGCCTATTTTACTGAACGAAAGCAGTATTGTCTACCTTACTGAACATCAGGAGTTCTGCTCACTTAACTGAACGTCAGGAGTAGTATCGTAACGAACGGTAGGAGTTTTGCTTACTTTATTGAACGGCAGCAGTATTGTCTACATTACTGAACAGTAGGACTGGTGCTCATCTAACTGAATGGCATGAGGACTGTCTGCCTTAATGAATGGCAGGAATACTGCCTCCTTTACTGAACGGCAGCAGTGCTGTCTATCTTACAGAACAGTAGGAGTACTGCTCACCTAACTGAACGGCAGGAGTAAGCAGGAGTACTGTGTACGTTACTGAAAGGCAGGAATACAGCCTACTTCACTGAACGGAAGCAGTATTGTCTACCTTCCTGAACAGTAGGAGTAATGCTCAATTATCTGGACGGCAGGAGTACTGCTTACCTTACTGAACCGTAGGAGTATTGTCTTTCTTACTGAACAGTAGGAGTACTGCTCACTTAACTGAACAGCAGGAGTACAGCATACTTTACTGAACAGCAGGAGAATTGTCTTACATAAAGAACGGCAAGAGTACTGCCTAATTTACTGAACGGAAGCAATATTGTCTACATTACTGAAGACTAGGAGTATTGATTACTTAACTGAACGGCAGCAGTACTGTCTACCTTACTGAACAGTAGGAGTGCTGCTCATTTAAATGAACGGCAGAAGTACTCTCTGCATTTCTGAGTAGCAGGATATTGCCTTCTGTGCTGAACGGCAGCAGTAATGTACATCTTAGTGAACAGAAAGAGTACTGCTTACATATGTGAACGGCAAAAGTACTCTCCTTCTTTACTGAACCTCAGCAGTACTGTCTGTCTTACTAAACAGTAGTAGTACTATACACTTTACTGAACGGTAGGAGTACTGCCTACTTTACTGAAGGGAAGCAGTATTTTCTACCTTACTGAAAAGTATTAGTACTGCTCACTTAACTGAACGGTAGGAGTACTGCTTGCTTTAATGAACGGAAGCAGTAATGTCTACCTTACTGAACACTAAGAGCACTGATCACTTAAATGAACGGCAAGAGTACTATCTTACTGAATGGCAGGAGTGCTGAATACTTTACTGAACGGCAGCAGTACTGTCTTCCTTACTGAACATTAGGACTTCTGCTCATTTAACTGAATGATATGAGTATTTTCTGCCTTAAAGAATGGCAGGAGTACTGCCTTTCTTACTGAACGGCAGCACTGCTGTGTACCTTACAGAACAGCAGGATTACTGCTCATTTAACAGAACGGCAGGAGTAGTCTCCTTCTATATTGAACGGTAGCAGTATTGTCCATCTTACTAAAACGTAGGAGTATTACTCACTTTACTGAACACCATGAGTGCTGTCTACCTTACTGAAAGGCAGGAGTACTGCCTTATTTATTGAACTAAGGCAGTATTGTCTATGTTACCGAACACCAGGAGTAACGCTCACTTAACTGAACGCAGGAGTACAGCATACTTTACTGAACAGCAGGAGAAATATCTTCTATAAAGAACGGCAAGAGTACTTCCTAATTTTCTGAACGGAAGCAATATTGTCTACCTTACCGAACAGTAGGAGTATTGCTCACTTAACTGAACGGCAGAAGTACTATCTACCTTACTGAACAGTAGGAGTGCTGCTCATCTAAATGAAAGGGCAGAAATTCTCTCTGCCTTACTGAATAGCAGGAATACTGCCTTCTGTACTGAACGGCAGCAGTACTGTCTATCTTATTGAACAGTAGGAGTACTGCTTACTTATGTGAACGGCAAAAGTACCCTCCATCTTTGCTGAACGGTAGCAGTACTGTCAATCTTACTAAACAGTAGTAGTACTGCACACTTTATTGAACGGCAGGGGTACTGTCCATTATATTGAACGGCTGGAGTACTGCCTAATTTACTGAACGGAAGCAGTATTTTCTACCTTACTGAAAAGTAGGAGTACTGCTCACTTAACTGAACGGCAGGAGTACTGCTTGCTTTACTAAACGGCAGCAGTACTGTATATCTTAATGAACACTAGGAATGCTACTCATTTAACTTAACTGCAGGAGTACTGTCTGCCTTAATGAATGGGAGGAGTACTGCCCTCTTTACTGAACGCCAGCAGTGCTGTCTACCATAGTGAACATTAGGAGTACTGCTCACTTAACTGAACGGCAACAGTGCCCTTCTTTACTGAACGGTAGCAGTACTGTCTATCTTAATTAACACTTGGAGTACTTCTCACTTTTCTGAACAGCAGAAGAAAAGTTTACCTTACTGAACAGCAGCACTACTGCTAACTTTACTGAACGGAAGCAATAATGTCTACCGTACTGAAAAGTAAGAGTACTGCTCACTTAAGTGTACGGAAAGAGCACTATCTTACTGAACGGCAGGAGTGCTGCTTATTTTACTGAACGGCAACAGTACCGTCTTCCTTACTGGACAGTAGGACTTCTGGTCATTTAACTGAATGGCATGAGTACTGTCTGCCTTAATGAATTGCCGGAGTACTGCCTTTCTTACATAACACCAGAAGTGTTACCTACCTTACTGAACAGTAGGAGTACTGCTCACTTAACGGATTGGCATGAGTACTCTCCTTTCTTACTAAACGGTAGCAGTACTGTCTACCTTACAAACAGTAGGAGTACTGCTCACTTTACTGAACAGCGGGAGTTCTGTGTACCTTACTGAACGGCAGTAGTGCTGCCGACTTTTCTGAATGGAAGGAGTAATATCTGCCTTACTAAACATTAGGAGTACTGCTCACCTAACTGAACGTCAGGAGAACTATCTTACTGAACGGCAAGAGTATTGCCTACTTTACAGAAGAGTAGGAAAAATTCCTACATTAAAGAACGGCAGGAATACTGCCTATATTACTGAACGGAAGCAGTATTGTCTACCTTAATGAACATTAGGAGTACTGCTCACTAAACTAAACGGCAGGAGTACTATATTACTGAACGGCATGAGTACTACCTTATTTACAGAACAGCAGGAGAAATGTCTACCTTATAGAACGGCAAGAGTACTGCCTACATTCCTGAGCGGCACCAGTACTGCCTATCTCACTGAACAGTAGGACTGCTGCTCATTTATCCTAATGGCATGAGGACTGTCTGCCTTAAAGAATGGCGGGAGTACTGCCTTCCTTATTGAACGGCATTAGTGCTATCTTCCTTACAGAACTATAAGAGTACTCTTCACTTGACTGAAGGGCAGGAGTACTCTCCATCTTTACTGAACGGTAGCAGTACAGTCTACTTTAGTAAACAGTAGGAGTACTGCTCACTTTACTGAACAGCCGGAGTGCTCTCTATTTAACTGAACGGCAGGAGTACTGCCTACATTAGTGAACGGAAGCACTATTGTCTACCTTACTGAACATTAGGAGTACTGCTCACTAAACTGAACGGAAGGAGTACTATCTTACTGAAAGGCATGAGTACTACCTTATTTACATAACAGCAGGAAAAATGTCTGCCTTATAGAACGGCAGGAGTACTGTCTACTTTACTGAACGGAAGCAGTGATGTCTACCTTGCTGAACATCAGGGGTTCTGCTCACTTAACTGAAAATCAGGAGTACTATCTTACTGAACGGCAAGAATACTGCTAACTTTACAGAAGAGCAAGAGTACTGTCTGCCTTACTGAACGACAGGAGTACTGCCTAATCTACTGAACGGCAGCAGTATTGTCTACCTTACTGAACAATAGGAGGACTGCTCACTTAATTGAACGGCAGGAGTACTATCTTAGAGAATGGCAAGAGTACTGCCTTCTTTACTGAAATGCAGGAAAAAATGTCTACCTTAGGGAACGGAAGGAGTACTGCCAAGTTTACTGAACAGAAGCAGTATTGTCTACCTTACTGAAAAGTAGGAGTACTGCTCATTTAACTGAACGAAAGGAGTACTACTTTCTTCTCCGTACTGCAGAAGTACTGTATATCTTACTGAAAACCAGGAGTGCTGCTCATTTAACTGAATGGCAGGAGTACTGTCTGCCTTAATGAATGGCAGGCGAACTGTTTTCTTTACTGAACGGCAGCTGTGCTGTCTACCTTAGTGAACAGTACGAGTACTGCTCATATAACTAAACGGCAAGAGTGCTCTCCTTCTTTAGTGAACGGTAGCAGTACTGTCTATCTTACTAAACAGTTGGAGTACTGGTCGCTTCTCTGAACAGCAGGAGAAAAGTCTACCATACTGAACGGTAGGAGTACTGCTTGATTTACTAAACGAAAGCAGTACTGTCTACCTTACTGAATAGTAAGAGTAGTGCTCACTTAAATGAAAGGCAAGAGTGCTATCTTACTGAACGGCAGAAATGCTGCTTACTTTACTGAACGGCAGCAGTAGTGTCTACCTTATTGAACAGTCGGACTGGTGCTCATTTAACTGAATGGCATGAGGACTGTCTGTCTTAATGAATGGCAGGATTACTGCCTTCTTTCCTGAACGGCAGCAGTGCTGTCTATCTTACAGAACAGTAGGAATAATGCTCACTCAACTGAACGGTAGTAGTACTCTCCATCTTTACTGAGCGGTAGCAATGCTGTCTACCTTACTAAACATTAGGAATACTGCTCACCCTACTGAACAGCAGGAGTACTATCTACCTTATTGAAAGGCAGGAGTACTGCCTACTTTACTGAACGGAAGCAGTATTGTCTACCTTACTGAACATCAGGAGTACTACTCTCTTAACTGAACGTCAGGAGTACTATCTTACTGAACAGCAGGAGTATTGCCTTCTTTACAGAACAGCAAAAGAAATCTCTTCCTTATAGAACTGCAGGAGTACTGCCTGTATTATTGAATGGAAGCAGAATATTCTTCCTTACTGAACACTAGGAGTACTGCTCACTTAACTGAACGGCATGAGTACTAACTTACTGAATGGCAGGAGTACTGCCTACTTTACCGAATGGAAGCAGTACTGTCTACCTTACTGAACAGCAGGACTGCTGCTCATTTAAGTGAACGACAGGAGAGCTATCTTACTGAACGGCAGGAGTGCTACCTCCTTTACTGAACGGCAGCAGTACTGTCTACCTTACTGAATAGCAGGAGTGTTTCTCATTCATCTTAATGGCAGGAGTACTGTCTGCCTTAATGAATGGCAGGAGTACTGCCTTCTTTACTGAACGGCAGCAGTTCTGTCTACCTTACTGAACAGTAGGAGTACTGCTCACTTAACTGTACGGCAGCAGTACTGTTTACTTTACTGAACAGTAGGAGTGCTATTCTTTTAACTGAACGGCATGAGTACTCTCTGCCTTACTGAATGGCAGGAGTACTGCCTTCTGTACTGAACGGCAGTAGTGCTCTCTACCTTAGTGAACAGTAGGAGTACAGCTCACTTAACTGAATGGCAAAAGCACTCTCCTTCTTTATTGAACGGTAGCATTGCTGTCTATCTTACTAAACAATAGGAGTACTGCACACTTTCTGAACAGCAGGATTACTTTTTCCTTACTGAACGGCAGGAATACTGCCTACTTTACTCAACGGAAGCAGTATTATCTACCTTACTGAACAGTAGGAGTACTGCTCACTTAACTGAACGGCAGGAATACTATCTTACTGAACGGCAGAATTACTCCTTAATTTACTGAACGGCAGGAGTACTGTCTACCTTACAGAACAGTAGGAGTGCTGCTCATTTAACTGAATGGCAGGAGTACTGTCTGTCTTAATGAATTGCAAGCGTACTGTCTTCTCTACTGAACGGCAGGTGTGCTGTCTACCTTACTGAACAGTAGGAGTACTGCTTTCTTAAATGATCGGCAAGAATACCAACTTTCTTTACTGAACGGTACAAGGACTGTCTCTCTTACTAAACAGTAGGAGTACTGCTCAATTTACTGAACAGCAGGAGTATTGTCTACCTTACTGAACGGCAGAAGTACTGCCAACTTTACTGAACGGAAGCAGTATTATCTACCTTACTGAAAAGAAGGAGTACTGCTCCCTTACCTGAACTGCAGGAGTATTACTTACTTTAGTAAACGGCAGCAATATTGTCTACCTTATTGAACTGTAGGAGTACCGCTCACTTAACTGAACGGCAGCAGGACTGTCTACCTTATTGAACAATAGGAGTACTGCTCATTTAACTGAACGGCAGGAATACTCTCCTTTCTTACTGAACGGTAGCAATACTGTCCATCTTACTAAATAGTAGGAGTGCTTCTCAGTTTACTGAACAGCAGGTGAAATGTATACCTTATTGAACGGCAGGAGTACTGCCTACTTTTCTGAACGGAAGCAATATTGTCTACCTTAATAAACAGTAGGAATACTACTCAATTAACTGAATGGCACAGTACTATCTTACAGAGCGGAAGGAGTACTGCCTACTTTACTGAACGGAAGCAGTACTATCTACCTTACAGAAAAGTAGGAGTGCTGGTCATTCAACTAAATGGCAGGAGTACTGTCTGCCTTCATGAATGGCAGGCGAACTGCCTTCTTTATTGAACGGCAGCTGTGCTGTCTACCTTACTGAACAGTAAGAGTACTGCTTACTTAACTGAACGGCAGGAGTACTCTCCTTCTTTACCGAACGGTAGCAGTACTGTCTATCTTACTAAACAGTAGGAGTACTACTCACTTTACTGAGCAGCTGGAGTACTGTCTACCTTACTGAAAGAAAGGAGAATTGCCTATTTTACTGAACTGAAGCAGTATTGTCTACCTTACTGAGCTGTTGGAGTATTGCTCACTTAAGTGAAAGGCAGGAGTACTATCTTAGTGAACGGCAGGAGTACTGCTTACCTTACTAAACGGCAGCAATATTGTGTAACTTACTGAACAGTAGAAGTACTGCTCACTTGCGTGAACGGCAGGAGTACTGCGTACTTTAATGAACAGCAGTTGAAATATCTTCCTTAAAGAACGCCAGGAGTACTGTTAACTTTACTGAACACCAGAAGTGCTACTGATTTAACTGAACGGCAGGAGTACTCTCTGTCTTACTGAATGGCAGGAGTACCGCCTTCTGTACTGAACGGCAGCAGTACTGTCTATCTTACTGAACACTAGGAGTACTGCTTAATTACCCGAATGGCAAGAGTACTCTACTTCTTTTCTGAATGGAAGCAGTACTGTCTATCTTACTAAACGGTAGTACCACTGCTCACTTAACTGAAAAGCAAGAGTACTGTCTATCATACTGAACGGCAGGAGTACTGCCTACTTTACTGAACGGAAGCAGTATTGTCGAGCTTACTGAAAAGTAGAAGTACTGCTAACTTACCTGAACGGCAGAAGTGCTGCTTGCTTTACTTAACGGCAGAAGTACTGTATATCTTACTGAACACTAGGAGTGGTGCTCATTTAACTGAACGGCAGGAGTACTGCCTGCCTTAATGAATGAGAGGAGTACTGCTCTCTTTACTGAACGCCAGCAGTGCTGTCTACATTAGTGAACAGTAGGAGTACTGCTCGCTTAACTAAACGGTAATAGGGCTCTCCTTTACTGAACGGTAGCAGTACTGTCTATCTTACTAAACAGGTGGAGTACTGCTCACTTTTCTGAACAGCAGGAGAAAAATCTACCTTACTGAACGGCATTAGTACTGCCTACTTTACTGAACGGAAGCCGTATTGTCTATCTTACTGAACAGTAGGAGTGCTGCTCACTTAATTGAACAGTAGGATTATTATCTTACTGAACGGCAGGAGTGTTGCTTACTTTACTGAACGATAGCAGTACTGTCTACCTTACTGAACATTAGGACTGCTGCTCATTTAACTGAATGGCCTGAGGACTGTCTGCCTTACTAAATGAGAGGAGTATTGCCTTCTTTACTGAACGGCAGCAGTGCTGTGTACTTTACAGAACAGTAGCAGTACTGCTCCCTTAACCGAACGGCAGGAGTACTCTCCATCTTTACTGAACGGTGGCAGTACTGTCTACCTTACTATACAGTAGGACTACTGCTCACTTTACTGAAGAGCAGGAGTACTGTCTACCTTACTGAACGGCAGGAGTACTGCCTACTTTTCTGAACGGAAGCAGTAATGTCTACCTTACTGAACATCAGGATTACTGCTCACTTAAATGAACGTTAAGAGTACTATCTTTCTGAACGGCAGGAGTACTGCCTACATAACTGAACGGAAGCAGTATTATCTACCTTATTGAATATTACGAGTACTGCTCACTTAACTGAACGGCAGGAGTACTTTCTACCTTATTCAATGACAGAAGTACTGTCTACCTTACTGAATGGGAGAAGTACTACCTACTTTACTGAATGGAGGCAGTATTGTTTACAATACTGAACATCAGGAGTACTGCTCACTTAACTGAACGTCAGGAGTACTATCTTACGGAACGGCAGGAGTAATGCTAACTTTAGGGAACAGGAGGAGTACTGTCTACCTTACTGAACGGCAGAAGTACTGTCTATTTTACTGAACGAAAGCAGTATTGTCTACCTTACTGAACAATAGGAGGACTGCTCACTTAACTGAACATCAGGAGTATTATCAAAATGAACGACAAGAGTACTGCCTACTTTACTGAACTGCAGGAAAAAATGTCTTCCTTAGGGAACGGCAGAAGTACTGCCTACTTTACTGAACTGAAGCAGTATTGTCTACCTTACTAAACAGTAGGAGTCCTGCTCACTTAACTGAACGGCAGCAGTACTGTCTACCTTACTGAATAGTAGGAGTGCTGTTTATTTAACTGAACGGCAGGAATACTCTCTGCCTTACTGAATGACAGGAGTACTGCCTTCTGTATTGAACGGCAGTAGTGCTCTCTACCTTACTAACAGTAGGAATACTGCTCATTTAACTGAACGTCAAGAGCACTCTCCTTCTTTACTGAACGATAGCAATACTGTCTATCTTACTAAACACTAGGAAGACTGCACACTTTACTGAACAGGAGGAGTACTGTCTACCTTACTGAACAGTAGGACTGCTGCTCATTTAACTGAATGGCATGAGGACTGTCTGCCTTAATGAATGACAGGAGTACTGCCAACTTTACTGAATAGAAGCAATATTGTCTACCTTATTGAACATCAGGAGTACTGCTCACTTAACTGAACGTCAGGAGTACTATCTTTCTGAACGGCAGGAGTATTGCCTACTTTACAGAACAGTAGGAGAAATGTCTACCTTTCAGAACGGTAGGAGTAATGCCTACATTACTGAAGGGAAGTAATAATGTCTACATTATTGAACACTAGGAGTACTGCTAACTTAACTGAACGGCAGGAGTACTGCTTACTTAACTGAACGGCAGGAGTAGTACCTTATTTACAGAACAGCAGGAGAAATGTCTACCTTAAAGAACGGCAGAAGTATTGCCTACTTTACTGAACGGAATCAGTACTGTCTAACTTCCTGAAAAGTAGGATTACTGCTCATTTAACTAAACGGCAGGAGTACTGTCTTTCTTTATGATTGGCATAAGTACTGCCTTCTTTACTGAACGGCACCAGTGCTGTCTACCTTACAGAACAGTAAGAGTACTGTGCACTTAACTGAACGGCAGGAGTACTCTCCATCTTTACTGAACGGTAGCAGTACTGTCTACCTTACTAAACAGTAGGAGTACTACTCACTTTACTGAACAGCAGGAGTACTGTCTACCTTACTTAACGGTAGGAGTACTGCCTAATTTACTGAATGGAAGCAGCATTGTCTACATTACTGAACATCATGAGTACTGCTCATTTAACTGAACGTCAGGAGTACTATCTTACTGAACGGCAGTAGTATTGCATTCTTTACAGAACAGTAGGAGAAATGTTTACCTTACAGAACGGCAGGAGTACTGCCTACATTACTGAATGGAAGCAGTATTATCTACCTAACAAAACATTAGGAGTAGTGCTCACTTAACTGAACGGTAGGAGTACTGTCTATCTTACTCAATGGCAGGAGTACTGCCTACTTTAATGAATGGAAGCAGTATTGTCTATCTTACTGAACATCAGGAGTTATGCTCACTTAACTAAATATCAGGAGTACTATCTTACTGAACGGCAGGAGTACTGCTAACTCTACAGAACAGTGGAAATTCAGTCTACCTTACTGAACGGCAGAAGTATTGCCTTTTTAACTGAACGGAAGCAGTATTGTCTACCTTAACGAAAAATAGGAGGACTGATCACTTACCTGAACGGCAGGAGTACTGCCTACTTTACTGAACTGCAGGAATGAATTTCTACCTTAGGGAACGGCAAGGGTACTGCTCACTTAACTGAACGGCAGCAGTACTATCTACCTTACTGAACAATAGGAGGGCTGCTTATCTAACTGAAAGGCAGGAGTACTCACTGCATTACTGAATGGCAGGAGTACTTTCCTCTGTACTGAACGGCCGTAATGTTCTCTACCTTACTGAACAGTAGAAATACTGCTCAATTAACTGAACGGCAGGGGTACTGAACAGCATGAGTACTGTCTACCTTACTAAACAGTAGGACTACTGCTCATTTGACTGAATGGCATGAGGAGTATCTGCCTTAATGAACGGCAGGAGCACTGCCTTTTTACTGAACGGCAGCAGTTTTGTTAACCTTACGGAACTGTAGGAGTACTGCTCACTTAACTGAACGGTAGGAGTACTTTCCATCTTTACTGAACGGTAGCAGTATTGTCTACCTTACTAAACCGTAGGAGTACTGCTCACTTAACTGACCGGCACAGTACTATCTTCCTGAACGGCAGTAGTGTAGCCTACTTTATTGAACGGCAGCAGTATTATCTACCTTACAGAGAGGTAGGAGTGCTGGTCATTCAACTGAATGGCAGGAGTACTGTCTGCCTTAATGAATGGCAGGCGAACTGGCATCTTTACTGAACGGTAACAGTGCTGTCTACCTTACTGAACAGTAGGAGTACTGCTTACTTAACTGAACGGCAGGAGCACTCTCCTTCTTTACTGAACGGTAGCAGTACTGTCTATCTTACCAAACAGTAGGAGTACTACTCACTTTTCTGAGCAGCTGGAGTACTGTCTACCTTACTGAAAGGCAGGAGTATTGCCTACTTTACTGAACTGAGGCAGTATTGTCGACCTTACTGAACACTAAGAGTACTGCTCACTTAACTGAAAGGCAGGAGTACTATCTTAATGAACGGCAGGAGTACTGCTTACTTTACTGAACGGCAGCAGTATTGTCTAACTTACTGAACAGTATGAGTACTGCTCACTTAACTGAACAGCAGGAGTGCTACGTACTTTACTGAACAGCAGGAGAAATATCTTCCTTAAAGAACGCCACGAGTACTGTCAACTTTACTGAACGGAAGCAGTATTGTCTACCTTAATGAACAGTAGGAGTATTACTTATTTAACAGAACGGCAGCAGTACTGTCTACCTTACTGAACAGTAAAAGTGCTACTGATTTAACTGAACGGCAGGAGTATTCTCCGCCTTAATGATTGGCAGGAGTACTGCCTTCTCTACTGAACGGCAGCAGTACTGTCTATCTTACTGAACAGCAGGAGTACTGCTTACTTATCCGAAAGGCAAGAGTACTCTACTTATTTTCTGAATGGAAGCAATACTATCTTATTAAACGGTAGTACTACTGCTCACATTACTAAAAAGCAGGAGTACTGTCTATTATACTGAACAGCAGGGGTATTGCCTACTTTACTGAACGGAAGCAGTATTGTCTACCTTACTGAAAAGTAGGAGTACTGCTCACTTAACTGAACGGCAGAAGTGCTACTTGCTTTACTAAACGGCAGCAGTATTGTATATCTTACTGAACACTAGGAGTGGTGCTCTTTCAACTGAATGGCAGGAGTACTGCCTGCCTTAATGAATGGCAGGAGTGCTGCCCTCTTTACTGAACACCAGCAGTGCTGTCTACCTTAGTGAGCAGTAGGAGTACTGCTCACTTAACTAAACGGCAATAGCGCTCTCCTTTACTGAACGGTAGCAGAACCGTCTATCTTGCTAAACAGTTAGAGTACTGCTCACTTTTCTGAACAGCAGGAGAAAAGTCTACCTTACTGAACGGCATTAGTACTGCCTACTTTACTGAACGGAAGCAGTATTGTCTACCTTACTGAATAGCAAGAGTACTGCACACTTAAATGAAATGCATGAGTACTATGTTATTGAACGGCAGGAATGCTGCTTACTTTACTGAACGGCAGCAGTACTGTCTACCTTACTAAACAGTAGGACTGCCGCTGATTTAACTGAATGGCATGAGTACTGTCTGCCTTAGTGACTGGCAGGAGTACTGCCTTCTTTTGTGAACGGCAGCAGTGCTGTCTACCTTACTGAACAGTGGGAGTACTGTTCACTTAACTGAATGGCAGGAGCATTTTCCTTCTTTACTGAACGGTAGCAGTACTGTCTACCTTACAAACAATAGGAGTACTGCTCACTTTACTGAAGAGCAGGAGCACTGTCTACCTTACTGAACGGAAGGAGTACTGCCATCTTTACTGAATGGAAGGAGTATTTTCTACCTTACTGATCATTAGGAGTACTGCTCACTTAACTAGTCGTTAGGGGTACTAGTTTTATGAACGACAGGAGTACTACCTACTTTACAGAACAGTAGGAGAAATGTCTATCGTATGCAACGGCAGGAGTACTGCCTACATTACTGAAAGGAAGCAGTATTATCTAACTTACTGAATATTACGAGTACTGCTCACTTAACTGAACGGCAGGAATACTCTCTACCCTATTCAATGACAGGAGTACTGTCTACCTTAATGAATGGCAGGAGTACTGCCTACTTTACTGAATGGAAGCAGTATTGTCTACCTTACTGAACATCAGGAGTACTGCTCACTTGACTGAACGTCAGGAGTACTATCTTACTGAACGGCAGGAGTAATGCTAACTTTAGAGAACAGGAGGAGTACTGTACACCTTACTGAACGGCAGGAGTACTGTCTACTCTACTGAACGGAAGCAGTATTGTCTACCTTACAGACTTACAGAACAATAGGGGGACTGCCCACTTAACTGAACGGCAGGAGCACTGCCGATTTCACTGAACTGTAGGAAAAAATGTCTTCCCTAGGGAACGGCAGGAGTACTGCCTACTTTACTGAACTGAAGCAGTATTGTCTACCTTACTAAACAGTAGGAGTACTGCTTACTTAACTAAACGGCAGCAGTACTGTCTACCTTACTGAGCAGTAGGAGTGCTGCTTATTTACTGAACGGCAGGAGTACTCTCTGCGTTACTGAATGGCAGGAGTACTGCCTTCTGTATTGAACGGCAGTAGTGCTCTTTACCTTACTAAACAGTAGGAATACTGCTCATTTAAATGAACCGCAAGAGCACTCTCCTTCTTTACTGAACGATAGCAATACTGTCTATCTTACTAAACAGTAAGAGTACTGCACACTTTACTGAACAGCAGGAGTACTATCTACCTTACTGAACAGTAGGACTGCTGCTCATTTAACGGAATGGCATGAGGACTGTCTGCCTTAATGAATGGCAGGAGTACTGCCTACTTTACTGAATGGAAACAATATTGTCTACCTTACTGAACATCAAGAGTACTGCTTACTTAACTGAACGGCAGCAGTACTGTCTACCTTACTGAGCAGGAGGAGTGCTGCTTGTTTACTGAACGGCAGGAGTACTCTCTGCGTTACTGAATGGCGGGAGTACTGCCTTCTGTATTGAACGGCAGTAGTTCTCTCTACCTTTCTAAACAGTAGGAATACTGCTCATTTAAATGAACGGCACACATTACTGAACAGGTGGAGTACTGTCTACCTTACTGAACAGTAGGACTGCTGCTCATTTAACTGAATGGCATGAGGATTGTCTGCCTTAATGAATGGCAGGAGTACTGCCTACTTTACTGAATGGAAGCAATATTGTCACCTTACTGAACATCAGGAGTACTGCTCACTTAACTGAACGTTAGTAGTACTATCTTTCTGAACGGCAGGAGTATTGCCTATTTTACAGAACAGTAGGAGAAATGTCTACCTTCCAGAACGGCAGGAGTACTGCCTACATTACTGAAGGAAAGCAGTATTGTCTTCCTTACTGAACATTAGAAGTACTGCTAACTTAACTGAACGGTAGGAGTACTATCTTGCTGAACGGCAGGAGTACTACCTTATTTACAGAACAGCAGGAGAAATGTCTACCTTATAGAAAGGCAGGAGTACTGCCTACTTTACTGAACGGAAGCAGTACTCTCTACGTTACTGAAAAGTAGGATTGCTGCTCATTTAACTGAACGGCAGGAGTACTGTCTGCTTTAATGAATG
Organism: Panulirus argus; assembly: GCA_038088735.1. Classification (NCBI taxonomy): domain Eukaryota; kingdom Metazoa; phylum Arthropoda; class Malacostraca; order Decapoda; family Palinuridae; genus Panulirus; species Panulirus argus. Next base: position 5,531 of record JAYMFT010310110.1, on the reverse strand, counting down.
GCAGGAGCACTGCCTTCTTTAATGAACGGCACTAGTGCTGTCTACCTTACAGAAGAGTAGGAGTACTGTGCACTTAACTGAACGGCAGGAGTACTCTCCATCTTTTCTGAATGGTAGCAGTATTGTCTACCTTACCAAACAGTAGGAGTACTGCTCACTTTACTGAACAGCAGGAGTACTGTCTACCTTACTGAACGGCAGGAATGCTGTCTACTTTACTGAACGGAAGCAGTATTATCTACCTTACTGAACGTCATGAGTACTGCTCACTTAACTGAACGTCAGGAGTACTATCTTACTGAACGGCAGTAGCATTGCCTACTTTACAGAACAGTAGGAGAAATGTCTACCTTACAGAACGGCAGGAGTACTGCCTACATTACTGAATGGAAGCAGTATTGTCGACCTTACTGAACATTAGGAGTAGTGCTCACTTAACTGAACGGCAGGAGTACTGTCTACCTTACTCAATGGCAGGTATACTGCCTACTTTAATGAACGGAAGCAGTATTGTCTATCTTACTGAACATCAGGAGTTATGCTCACTTAACTGAATATCAGAAGTACTATCTTACTGAACGGCAGGAGTACTGCTAACTCTAAAGAACAGCAGGAATTCTGTCTGCCTTACTGAACGGCAGGAGTACTGCCTATTTAACTGAACGGAAGGAACATTGTCTACCTTACTGAATAATAGGAGGACTGCTCACTTAACTGAACGGAAGGAGTACTGCCTACTTTACTGAACTGCAGGAATCAATGTCTATATTAGGGAACGGCAAGAGTACTGCCTACTTTACTGAACGGAAGCAGTATTGTCTACCTTACTAGACAGTAGGAGTAATGCTCACTTAACTGAACGGCAGCAGTAGTGTCTACCTTGCTGAACAGTAGGAGGACTGCTTATCTAACTGAAAGGCAGGAGTACTCACTGCATTACTGAATGGCAGGAGTACTTTCTTCAGTACTGAACAGCAGTAATGCTCTCTACCTTACTGAACAGTAGGAGTACTGTTCACTTAACTGACCGGCAAAAGTACTCTCCTTCTTTACTGAGCGATAGCAATACTGTCTATCTTACTAAACAGTAGGAGTACTGCATACTTTACTGAACAGCGGGAGTACTGTCTACCTTACTGAACAGTAGGACTCCTGTTCATTTAACTGAATGGCATGAGGACTATCTGCCTTAATGAATGGCAAGAGTACTGCCTTCTTTACTGAACGGCAGCAGTTCTGTCTACCTTACGGAACAGTAGGAGTACTGCTCACTTAACTGAACGGCAGGAGTACTCTCCATCTTTTCTGAACGGTAGCAGTACTGTCTACCTTACTAAACAGTAGGAGTACTGCTCACTTTACTGAACAGCAGGAGTATGTCTACCTTACTGAACGGCAGGAGTACTGCCTACTCTACTGAACGGAAGCAGTATTGTCTACCTTACTGAACATCAGGAGTACTGTTCACTTAACTGAACGTCAGGAGTACTATCTTACTGAACGGCAGGAGCACTGCCATATTTACAGAATAGCAGGAGAAATGTCTACCTTACAGAACGGCAGGAGTACTGCCTACTTTACTGAACGGAAGAAGTACTGTTTACCTTACTGAATAGTAGGACTGCTGCTCATTTAACTGAACAGCAGGAGTACTGTCTGCCTTACTGAATAGCAGGAATACTGCCTTCTTTACTGGGCAGCAGCAGTGCTGTCTACCTTACTGAACAGTTGGAGTACATCTCACTTAACTGAACGGCAGGAGTACTCTCCTTCTTTACTGAACGGTAGCAGTACTGTCTACCGTACTAAACAGTAGGAGTACTGCTCACTTTACTGAACAGCAGGAGTATTGTCCACCTTACTGAATGGCTGGAGTACTGCCTACTTTACTGAACGGAAGCAGTAATGTTTACCTTACTGAAGAGTAAGAGTACTGCTCACTTAACTGAACGGCAGTAGTACTGCTTATTTTACTGAACGGTAGCAGTACTGTCTACCTTACTGAACAGCAAGAGTGCTGCTCATTTAACTGAATGGCAGGAGTACTGTCTGCTTTAATGAATGGCAGGAATACTGCCTTCTTTACTGAACAGCATCAGTGCTGGCTACCTTGCTGAACAGTAGGGGTACTGCTAACTTAACTGAACGGCAGGAGTACTCTCCGTTTTTACTGAACGGTAGCAGTACTGTCTGCCTTACTAAACAGTAAGAGTACTACTCACTTTACTGAACGGTAGTGGTACTATCTACCTTACTGAACAGTAGGAGTACTGCTCAATTAACTGAACGGCAGGGGTACTGTCTATCTTACTGAATGGCAGGAGTATTGCCTTCTTTACTGAAAGGCAGTAGTACTGTTTACATTACTGAACAGTAGTACTGCACACTTAACTGAATGGCAGGAGTACTGCTTTCTTTACTGAACGGCAGCAGTATTGTCTACCTTACTGAACAGTAGGAGTGCTGCTTACTTAACTGAACGGCAATATAACTGTCAACCTTACTGAACGGCAGGAGTGCTGTCTACTTTAGTAAATGTTTACTTTACAGAACGAGGAAAATGCTGAACACTGAACAAAAGGAATATTTTATACGTTACTGAAAGGGAAAATACTCTCCACTTCACTCATCATAAGGAATCTCCACTTCACTCACCGTAAGTACTCTCCACTTCTCTCATCATATGTTGTCTACACTTCACTCATCGTAAGTACTCTCCACTTCACTCATCATAAGCAGTCTCCACTTCACTCATCATAAGTACTCTCCACTTCACCCATCATAAGCAGTCTCCATTTCACTCATCATAAGTACTCTCCATTTCACTTATCGTAAGTACTCTCCACTTCACTCATCATAAGCAGTTTCCACTTCAATCATCGAAAGTAATTTCTATTTCAGTCATCATAAGTACTTTCCACTTCACTCATCATAGGTATTCTCTAGTCCAATCACGACATGCAGTCTCTACTTCACTCATAAACAGTACTCTTTACTTTGAAGCACAATGGTGTCTGGAAGCGAGGATAACTGTACTGTTGCTATGGCAGCATCAGGCTGGGTGGAAGCAACTACAGCAGAAGCCTCCCAATATTTAACAGTGAAAGGCCACACAGGTACAGAACGTCCACCTCCCATTCAAAGCCATCCCTGTTAATCAGACGACAACAAAAACTGGCGACTCAAGCACACGAACATTTCCTTCATCCTGAGTTCTGGCAGGACAGTACGTATATTGTGGTTATGGTGCAAGTGTTGCTGTGTATGTTGTCGTCATGGTGCAAGTGTTACGTTGTATGATGTGGTTAAGTTGCAAATGTTTCTGTGTATGCAGTAGTCATGGTACAGGTATTGCTGTGTGTGTTGTGGTTATGATGCAAAGTGTTACGGTGCATGATGTGGCCTTTGTGCAGGTTATGTTATGTTAGGTTAGGTTAGGTTAGGTTAGGTTAGGTCATGGTGCAGGTGCTGCTGTGTATGATGTGGTCATGGTGCAGGTATTGATGTATATGATATGGTCATATTGCATGTGTTATTGCTTGTGATGTGGTCATAGTGAAGATGTGTATGATGTGGTAATGATTCAGGTGTTGCTGTGTATGATATGGTCGTGTTGCAGGTGTTACTGTGTATGATGTGGTCATGGTGTTGGTAGTACTGTGTGTGGGGTCATGGTGCAGGTGTTGCTGTGTATGATGTGGTCACGGTGCAGATGTTACTGTATATGATGTGGTCATGGTGCATTTGTTGCTGTGTATAATGTGGTCATGGTGCAGGTGTTACTGTGTATGATGTGGTCATTTTGTAGGTGTTGTTGTGTATGATTTGGTCATGGTGCAGGTGTAGCTGTGTATGATGTGGTCGTGTTACAAGTGATACTGTGTATGGTGTGGTCATGGTAAAGATGCTACTGTGCATGATGTGGTCATGATGCAGGCGTTACTGTGTATGATGTGATCATACAGCAGGTGTTACTGAGTATGATGTGGTCATGGTAGAGAAGTTCCTGTGTATGATGTGCTCATGGCAGCGGAGTTGCTGTGTATGTTGTAGTCATGGTGCAGGTGTTTGTGTGTATGATGTGGTCATGGTACAGGAGTTACTGTGTATGTTGCCGTCATGGTGCAAGTGTTAGTGTGTAAGATATGGTCATGGTGTAGGTGTTGCTGTGTATGTTGTCGTTATGGTGAGGGTGGTAGTTTGCATGATATGGTCATGGTGCAGTTGTTAACGTGTGTAATGTGATCATGGTACAAGAGTTACTGAGTATGTTGTTGTCATGGCACATGAGCTACTGTGTATGTTGTCGTCATGGTGCAGGTGTTAGCGTGCATCATGTGGTCATGTGCAGATGTTACTGTGTATGATATAGTTATGGTACAGGAGTTACTGTGTACGTTGTCGTCATGGTGCAGGTGTTAGTGTGTATGATGTGGTCATGGGGCAGTTGTTGCTGTGTATGATGTGGTCAAAGTCCAGCAGCTGCTGTATATAGTGTGGTCATGGTGCAGGAGTTGCTGTGCATGATGTGGTCATGGCAGAGAAGTTCCTATGTATGATGTGCTCATGGCAGAGGAGTTGCTGTGTATGTTGTAGCATGGTGCAGGTGTTACTGCGTATGATGTGGTCATGGTGCCGTTGTTGCTGTTTACGTTGTGATCATAGTGCAGATGTTTGTGTGTATAATGTGATCATGGTGCAGGTGTTACTGTGTATGATATGGTCATGGTGCAGGGGTTACTGTGTATGATGTGTTTATGGTGCAGGTGTTTCGATGTTTGGTGTGGTCACGGCGCAGGTGTTACTGTGCATGATGTGATCATGCTGCACCTGTACTGTTTATGGTGTGGTCATGGTGCAGGTGTTACTGTGTATAATGTGATCATGGTGCAGGTGTTACTGTGTATGATATGGTCATGGTGCAGGTGTTACTGTGTATGATATGGTCATGGTGCAGGTGTTACTGTATATGTTTTGGTAATAGTAGAGGTGTTCCTGTGTATGATGTCATGATAAAGGAGTTACTGTATATATTGTGGTCATGGTGTAAGTCTTAGTGTGTGTGATGTGGTCATGGTGCAGGTGTTGCTGTGTAGGATATGTTCATGGTACAGGAGTTACTGTGCATGTTGTAGCCGTGGTGCAGTCCTTACTGTGTATGATGTGATCATGGTGCTAGTATTGCTGTGTATGATGTGGTCATGGTGCAGGTGTTGCTGAGTGTTGAGGCCGTAGTGCAGATGTTGCTGTGTATGATGTGGTCGTGTTGCAGGCGTTGCTGTGTATAATGTGATCATGGTGCTGGTGTTAATGTGTATGATGTGGTTATGGTGTGTATGCTCGTCTCGATAACTGCTTATGTTCTTCTATATGGGACTTGGTCTTCTTATTGAAAGTCCGGTGGCCTTTACATTTTTTTTTTTTTTTTTGTGTGTGTGTTAGCTGAGACGGCTTGGGCAGCTAAGGCCCTAATCAAGGCCATCCCATTAATGCTATATATATATATATATATATATATATACCCTAGCCTG
>JAYMFT010310099.1:0-10130 GCA_038088735.1 Panulirus argus | reverse complement strand
GTCTGTGGGGCCTGGATGTGGAAAGGGAGCTGTGGTTTCAGTGCATTACACATAACAGCTAGAGACTGAGTGTGAGCAAATGTGGCTGTTTCATCTTCCTCCTGGTGCTACCTCGCCGGCGCAGGGGGTGGCAATGCTAATTCCCGTAGGGCAGGGTGGCATCAGCAGTGGACGGGGGCAAGCAAGTGTGAATATGTACATGTGTATATGCATGTGTATGAGTATGTATGTATATTATATGTTGGTATGTATATATATGTACTGTGCATATATGTGCATGTATGTATATATGTGTGTATTTAGGGATAGCTCTTTCTTCATCTGTTTCCTGGCGCTACCTCACTGACATGGGAAACAGCGATCAAGTATAATAATAATGATAAAATATATATACACATGAGAGCTAGAGACTGAGTGTGAGCGAATGTGGCCGTTTTGTTTGTCTCCTGGTGCTACCTCACAGGCGCAGGGGGTGGCAGTGCTATTTCCTGTGGGGCAGGGTGGCATCAGGAATGGATGGGGACGAGCAAGTGTGAATAAGGACATGTGTATTTTTTATTTTATTATATTTGATTGCTGTTTCCCATGTCAGTGAGGTAGTATGTATATGTATGTATATATGTATTTGTTGGTATGTATATGTATGTACTGTGCATGTATGTGTATATGTGTTTATGTGGGGGGTTGGGTCTTTCTTCATCCGTTTCATGGCGCTACCTCGCTGATGCGGCAAGGGATGGACCCTCTCGCTCCCTCCCCTTTTAGTCATCTTTTACAACACGGAGGGAATACGTGGGAAGTATTCTTTCTCCCCCATATATATATATCTTTTTTTCTTTAGTGCTGTGAACAGACAAGGAAAGGCCACATTTGCTTACATCCATTCCCGAGCTGTCATGTGTAATGCACTGTAACCACACCTCCCTCTCCATTTCCAAGTCCCACAGACTTTCCATGGTTTACCTCAGATGTTTCACTTACTCTGGTTCAGTCCATTGACAGCACAGCGACTCTGATATACCACAGCATTCCAATTCACATTATTCCATGCATGCCTTTCACCCTCCTACATGTTCAGGCCTTGATTGCTCAAAATCCTTTTCACTCCATCCTTTCATCTCCAATTTGGTCTCCCAGTTCACCTTGGTCCTTCCATTTCTGACCCATATATCCTCTTTTTCAACTTTTCCTCACTCATTCTCTTCATATATCCAAACCATTTCAACACCATCTCTTCAGCTCTCTCAACCACACTTTTTATTAATACACATCTCTTTTACCCTATCATTACTTGATCAAACCACCTCACACCACATATTGTCCTCAGACATTTAATTTCCAACATATCCACCCTCCTCCACACAACCATATCAATATCTCATGTCTTGCAACCACATAATATTGTTGGAACTACTATTCCTTGAAACATACCCATTTTTACCCTCCGAGATCCCCCCCCATACATTCTTCATTACCCCAGAACTTTTGCCCCCTCCCCCACCCTATGACTCCCTTCCACTTCCATAGTTCCATTTGCTACCAAGATGTCTAAAACACTTCTCTTCATCCAATTTTTCTTCATTCAAATTTACATCCCAGCTAACTTGTCCCTTAACCCTGCTGAGCCTAAATAAACTTGATTTTATTCACATTTACTTTCAACTTTCTCTCACACATTTCCAAACTCAGTCACCAACTTCATCAGTTTCTCTCTTGAATCAGCCACCAGTGCTGTATTTTCAGCAAACAACAACTGACTCACTTCCCAGACCCTTTCATCCCCAACAGACTGCATACTCACCCATATCTACAAGACTCTTGCATTTACCTTCCTCACCACCCCATCCATAAACAAATTAAACAACCATGCTGACATCACACACCTGTGCCACAGACCTACCTTCCCTGGGAACCATTCACTCTGACCTCTTCCTGCTCTTACAAACACCTTACACCCTTGATAAAAACTTTTCACTGCTTCTAGCAGCTTACCCCCTGCACCATGTACTCTTAAGACCTTCCGCAAAGCACCTCTATCAACCCTATCATAAACCTTCTCCAGGTCCATAAGTGCCACACACAGATCCATCTCTTTTTGTAAGTATTTCTCACACACATTCTTCAAAGCAAACAGCTGATCCACACATCCTCTACCACTTCTGAAACCACACTTTTCCCCAATCTGATGCTCTGTACATGCCTTCACCATCTCAATCAATACCCTATCATGCAACTTACCAGGTAAACTGAACAAACTTATACCTTTGTAGTTTGAACACACACCTCTATCCCCTTTTTCTTTATACGATGGCACTATACATGCATTCTGCCAATCCTCAGGCACTTCACCATGAACCATACCTACATTGAATATCCTTACCAACCAATCAGCAACACAGTCATCCCCTTTCTTAATGAATTCAACTGCAATATCATCCACTCCCGCTGCCTTGCTGCATTTCATATTCCGCAAGGCTTTCACCACCTCTTCTCTCTTCACCAAACCACTCTCCATGACTCTCACTTCACACACTTCCCCAACCAAAACACCATACATTTGCCACTTCGTCATCAAACATATTTAACAATCCTTTAAAATACTCACTCCATCTCCTCACTTCATAACTACCTATTATCACTTCCCATTTTACCCCCTTCACAGATGTTGACATTTGTCCCCTTGTCTTTTGCACATAATTTACCTCCTTCCAAAACACCTTTTTATTCTCCCTAAAGTTTAATGATATTATCTCACCCCAGATCTCATTTGCCCTCTTTTTCAATCCATGCACCTTCCTCTTGACCTCCTGCCACTTTTTCTCAAACATCTCAAAATTATTTACTCTTCTCTTCCCTTTGAGTACTACCCAAATGCCTCTCTTTTCTTTTTCACTTGCAACTTTACTTCATCCCACCACTCACTACTCTTTCCAATCTGCCCACTTCTCACCTTTGACATGGCACATGCATCTCTTGCACATACCGTCATTGCTTCCCTAAATACTTTCTATTCCTCATCCACTCCCCTCACTTTATTTGCTCTCACCTCTTGTTTTGCCATTCTACACTCAATCTCTGCTGGTATTTCTTCATACAAGTCTCCTTTCCAAGCTCACTTACGTTCACTACTCGTTTCCTCAACATTATTTCCTCTTTTTCTAGAATCTGTATAAAACTTCACCCCCACCTCCACAAGATAGTGATCAGACATCCCACCAGCTGCCACTCTCAGCACATTTACATCCAAAAGTCTCTCTTTTACAAGACTATTGATTAATACTTAATCTAATAATGCCTGTTGACTATCCTACTCACATATGTATACTTGTGTGTATCTCCTTTTGTTAAACTAGGTTTTCCCTATCACCAGTCTTTTTTCAGCACGCAACCCCACAAGCTCTTCACCCTTTCCATTCATAACACTGAATACCTCATGCAAACTAATTATGCTTTCAAATGCCACATTACTTACCTTCGCTTTTATATCACTCATACCTGGTCTTGTGCACCAAAAATGCTGACACGATCACTCAGCTGCTCCCAAAACACTTGCTTTGTGATCTTCTTCACATGGCCAGGTGCATAAGCATCACTTATCACCACTCTCTTGCCATCCCCTTTCAGTTTTACCCACATCAATCTAAAATTTACTTCCTTACATTCTATCTCGCATGCCCACAGCTCCTTTTTCAGTAGTGCTATGCTTTCCATAGTTATTTTCCTCTCACCAACCCCTGAGATAACTCCTAAGACATTTCCAAACCATTCTTCCCTTTTACCCTTGAGCTTTGTTTCACACAGAGCCAGAACATTCTGGTTTCTTTCCTCAGACATGTTATCTATCTCTTCTCTCATCTTATGTTGGTTACATCTACACATTCAGACACTTCAGTCTGAGCCTTCAAGGAGGTTGAGCACTCCCCGCTTGGCTCCTTCTGTTTCCTGTTTTAGAAATTGAAATACAAGAAGGGGAGGGTTTCCATCCCCCACTCCCGCCCCCTTTAGTCACCTTCTACGATACAAGGGGAATACAAAGGTAGAATTTTTTTATTTATGTGGGGTAGTGAGAAGGAAGAAAGCAAAAATTGGAAGAGAGGAAGCAAAACTGAAGTTGAATAGAAAGACATGATCACTAGTGATTAACTTATTTGCTGATAATTTGGTTATGCTAGCAGGGAGTGAAGAGAAATTACAGAAGGTAAATATTCATCACACAGTTTGAAAGAAGGCAGCTGAAGGTAAGTACTAGCAAGAGTAGGGTGTTAATTGTGAAAGGAGGGAAAGTAAAGTGGTAGAAACTGTAAAGCCATTCAGGACAAATTGGAACTGATTTTTTTTATGTTAGAAAGGGTTAGAGAATACAGATATTGGGCTCAGTAATATGCAGACATGGCACAATAGCAAAAGCAAATGAGACAGCTGTTCAAGTGATGTAGGTGATTGAATATTTGAGGAGAATTGTGAAAAAAAGACAGGCACAGCATAGCTCTGCCAAGTGTCACATGGATGTGAAGTATGAACTTGGAATAGAGCTGATAGTTCTAGGATTCACATTGCTGAGTCTTCTGATTTTGCATTGTACTAACAGTTTTCTTTTAGTTCATTGCAGAATAGGAATGCTACCCTAGATTAAGAGGCGGTTAAGTGCTGTTGTGTGTTCAGAGCTGGTCAGTAGTATAAGCAGAGATAGTGTCATCACTCATAAAGCAGAAACTTAATCAGGTGATAGATTTTTTCTGGGGGAACTATTAAAGACTTAATAGTATTGTATGAATAAAAAGAACATGAAATATTTCCTTGAGTTTCTTTATTTCAGGTATAAGGAAGGGTCGGATGAATGTCATGGAGCTCATCAGTACCTCATGCCTAAACGATCTTACTATTACTGATGAAGAATGTTGTTTTGGTCATGTAAGACTTAGCTACTTTGAATTCTTTGATTAGATTACAATAAGATGCAATTTTTATTGTGATATTTAGTGTAAACACAAAATTTTAAATGTGTATTCACAATATTTTCAGTTTCCTCTTTTTTCTCTGTATGCTCCCATATCAGGTAAGCAGTTTCTTAGCCCTTAAATATATATTAAATTCAAATTTATGTATATAGGAGGTGCTCTGATTATTTTGTGTTCATTCCTTGGCATTTATTATGTTTGCTCCACAGACAAATTAAGCTTATTTTCATGTATTATTAGAATTACTTTTTTCAGTATACTTTTCCAACAGTATAACTCATCACATATGTGTTATTGTTTATGTTATGTAGCTCTTCATACTTTTAAATGATGCACAAAAACATTCACATAAGCAAAAGACATGTACGGTAAATTTAACAGCGTTATAGATATTGTGTTCCTGATTTTGTGAAATTAGCATTTATGAGAAAATGATCCAACAATTGCTTTAGCCAAAAGTCATTTGATATAAAAAAAAATAGGGAAAGTATTGTAGATTTTCTTTCAATTTTGATACATGAGCAACATGGTTTGGGTAATTCTTAATGAAAGCATCTCATGAAACCCAGGTTTAATAGGTAAATAGGATGTTAATTGTAATTGAATGCTCAAAGCTGGTCATTCAGGTATGTTAGATTCTTGAACTGGGAGGCAATAGTCTCTTAGACTGCAGGATGTTGATTGCTGCTAAATCCAAAAAGTTTGTCATTTTGCCATGTTAACAGAGCTAATTCTATGTCATTGGTGATAGCCTCTCAGTTCGGAAGCTGTGTCAACTAATATTTTGTGAATAAAGCAGGTGACTCTGCCATGTCAGAGACACAAACTGAGTCGCCTGTTTTTGGAAAGTCGGCATTTCATGGCAGGAGAAAATGTGTTTGTTAGACTTTGTTTAAGTTTGAAATATAGTTTTTGTAAGATATTCCAAAACTGCTTTTTCTCATTAACATACAACAATGCAATATACATCAGTGGTTATTTTCTTATTTGTATGATATGTCTTCCATTCAAATCCTAAATAATACACAAGTTTTTTAATTTATAAGCCTCCATCCTATTGTAATACAAGAAATTTCTTTCTTGTAATAGAATTAACTGTGAAGGGTATTATGGGTGCTTTATGTCTTATCTATATTTTGTTTTCTAACCTTAAATGATAGTTGTATTTATATCTTGAGAACCCTTTCTCATATTTTAGACAGGACCTTGCTCTAGAGTGTTATGTAGATAATTGATTTACACTACTTTTATAGGGACCCAACATAAATGTTTGAAAAACCTGCAGAAGAATTCTGCATAGTATGTTGTATATCATTCAGACAGCTGAACTACTTGTCCTTTCTTTGCCCCTTAATAGATAGAAATATAAGGACATGTAAAAAGAATTGTGCCTGTATTTGATGAACAGATTAAAACTTTAGGATGACAGAGAAGTATGAAACAATAGCGCTTTCAAGGTTATTGTAATTATTTCATTTTTGTTTCACATAAGTTAATCCATTCGTAACAAAATTGATGACTACATGTGCCATTATGCAAAAGACCCAACAGCCGCACCCTTGTCTACTGCCTTCTAGGATGTCCCCACACACAACGCCTCCGTGACGTCTGCTGGACCACCACTCCACGACCCCCTGACGGAGACACAATGACCCTCCCCATACTGACCAGACATTATATGAATAATACTGATGTTGTGTTGAAGGAGTATCCTAACTTCCTTAGGCTTTAGTAAGCCCTTTGTTATATTTATATGTACTCACGACACTTGCCAGTTGCTTCTGGTATTATTGTACTGTGGTAACTAGTGACAGCACTAGGATCCTGATTCCTATAAGTGTTAATGTGTTGGCAATGTACTACATGCTCTGTGTCGTTAAAATCTTGTTTATGATGTTTCTGTTATCACTTGCTTGTTCACTCTCAAAATTTGGGATAGTTCGTATGACACAAATTATGGATTTCTTTTTTTTTTTCTTTTTTCAAGAATGAGAATGTGTTTTAGTATTATGACCTTATATATATGTATTTTATCATGCATGTATTCTGTTCCATAAGTATTTGTAGTATATGCACAGTTTCATGTGTAGAATTTACCAACTTATTTGGATACAAGTATGCAATGTTTATACAATGTAAATATTGCAAGATAACTTCTATATTATCTAGAAATATTAGTTTTTTGTATGTAAATGATAGCCTATTTTCATAACCTAAAGCTTCAGGTAACAGCCAAAATTTCATAGGATATGTCAGTAAATTATCCCTTTGGGATAGGGTAGAAAGATTACTGCCCACATATCCCATGCATGTTACGGAATGCAACTAAAAGGGGTGGGATTGGGAGATGCTGGAAATCCTTCCATCCTGTTCTCCTTTCTCCCCTCCTAAAAGAAGAAGAAGAAAAAAAAAAAAAAAGCAAGGAGTCAGGCAAGGATTTTTCTCCTCTAAGGCCTGATCATCTGTTCTTGATGCTACCTCACTGATGTGGGAAATGGCAAATATGTACAAAAGAAAGAAGAATATTATTAAGTTCCTTTCCTAGTATTTTTATTTGTTGTTACCTCCACCAATGAATTATATTCTTTAACAGCACTTCTTGTGATCTTGTGTTCTAGTATCTTGGTCAGCTTTCCTCGTGATCTTGTGTTCTGGTATCTTGGTCAGCTTTCCTCTTTTTCATTTTCAGAGCCTGATGGCACTCTTAAGATAAATTTGCTTGAAATTCCAATCTCAGGTTCATTAAAACCAATTAAAAACATAAAAAAGAAAGGAAATTATGTGTTAACCCCACCATAACTGCAGATGACTGAGTGTCAGTATTTGGTAATTGATATGATTTCACTCTTTCAATAGAGGATCTTTGCTAGTAGGTGAGAGGAGTCAGTCTCACAGCAGGAGTTTAGATAGTCAAAGAAAGATATAAGATTTATAGAATCAGGAGAGCAATAGGCAAAAAAGAAAAGTATGGTATTTGGCAGACAGCCTTGAGCCACGTAACATCAAAGTTTGGAGACTCAAGGTCCTTGAGGCATGCAACAGGTGTTTTGATGTTCGAATATGCACAGACACCACCTTTGAACTGGAAACATGAGTGGAGATTATAGTTAGATATGAAGAAAGAGCTTGTGAGAAATTCATTTGACTTGTGTCTCAAGAGAGGAGTAAGATATTAGGAGGGGTACTAGACAGATGGTGTTCACCAGAAGAGAGGTTACAATAGAGACCATGAATGTTGGTGTAGGGAAGAGAAAAAGAGGAAGGTCTATCAGGGGGGAAAGGTTGTGGGAAGGGCTGGTACTACTACTGTGTGAGCCCTCCTTCTCACTGGTAGTAAGTCGAGCATAAGCCCAGAGATTCTTGGCACCCCAAGATGTTGGGGACTAGGGCCCATAGATTTGTTATACTCTAACATATTCAAATATGATTATGTAGACACTAGGTGGCAAGATAACTTATATGTATAAAATAAAGAGATGTATAGTGCTTGTAAGAAGATGGCAGGAATAGCCTGTTAGTCCTATTTTGGAGAGTCAGATAGTAAGACCAGCATTCCTAACATGGAGGGTGTAAGATGGTTCCAGGCATCACTTTAACTCTCAGACAGGATGGTAGTACCACCCTGGATGGCTTCTGTCATCAGCCTACTACCGAATAATTTGTCATTATCTTTCTGTAGCCAAGTAAGACCAAGGTTACTCTTTATCAAGCCTACAATTCACATTTGTATGATAATTTGAATATTGAAAGAGGCTTGTGCTATTTTCCCTAGACATGTTATGGTTATAATTAAAGCAAGGGAATGCATATAAACTGTCCAGTTCACCACTCTTTTACTCTTGGAAACTTAAATTGCAAATATTTTACTGAAAAACTGTGATACAAGCTGTCTTCAAATGATCTAAGTGGATGTGACAAAGCCTGAACCATTATCAATGGTTTAGAGAGACCTGACAATGTTACAGTGTTAATGATTATAACATGTCACATTAATGAACAACCCTCGACAGAGTCAAGAGTTATGATTGGCCTGCAGTTTCAGTTTGGGATCCAAAACTCAAACTAGCAACAGCAGATTGTGTGTCAGTGACACATATGAACTTAAGTTTCCAGCTTTCATATATTAGGGTTACTGCAGGTGATGAATTATGATATGAGCAGAAAGTTTTTAGTGTTGCCTGTTTGTTGGACCCAAGCAGTCATATTACATACCATTTTAAGAGTTGTGGAGAGAGAATGGTAAAGTCCAAAAGGATCTAAGTAGCTAGTGTATGTTGTGGACTTGAGATTTCTAGTTTGCTTAAGATTTGTTTCTGTGGATGTGCTGGATATGAAATGTTTGAGGACAACATGTGGTATGAGGAGGGTTGATTGAATAAAAAATGACAGGGTAAGAGAGAGGTGTGATAGTAAGAAGAGAGGGTAAGAGAGAGGTGTGATAGGAAGAAAAGAATTTATGAGAGAGCAGAAGAGGTTGTGCTGAAATGGTTTGGACATATGGAGATAATGAGTGAGGAGAATAAGGATGAGTGCATACATACTGGAAGTGAGAGTTACAAGAAAAAAGGGGAAACCAGTGAGGCAATACCTGGGTGGAATAAAATAAGCTTTTAGTGTTCCGGGCCTGAACATGCAGGAGGGTGTGATGCGTGCTTGGGACAGATGAACTGGAGTGATGTGGCATACACGAAGCTATGTGCTGTTAGTTACCTGAACCAGGGCATGTAGGGCCACCATGGGAAACCACAAAAAGGTCTGTTAGGCCTGGTTGTGGATAGTTGGCTGTGATTTTGGTGCATTATACATACAGCTAGGGAGTGGATATGATTGAAAAGGCCATTCTTTGTTCCTGTTGCTGTCTCAGTAATGTAGGAAATGGGAAATGAGTATGAAAAAAAAAAATTTATCATTACTATTTTTTCATAATTGATTGTCATTTCCTGCATTAGCAAGGTAGCACCAGGAACAGATGAAGAAAGGCCGCATCCACTTACATCCAGTCTCTTGATGTCATGTGTAATGTACATTATTATTATTATTATTATTATTATTATTATTATTATTATTATTATTTTATTTATTATTTATTATTATTATATTATTATACTTGATCGCTGTTTCCTGCGTCAGTGAGGTAGCGCCAGGAAACAGACGAAGAAAGACCCATCCCCC
>JAYMFT010310088.1:0-10130 GCA_038088735.1 Panulirus argus | reverse complement strand
ATGAAAAAAATATATATATATGTGTGTGTGTGTGTGTGTGTGTGTGTGTGTGTGTGTGTGTGTATCCCTAGTGACGGAGAAAAAATATTTCCAACGTATTCCCTATGTGTCGTAAAAGGAACAGAGAACGGGGCCAAGTGAGGAGTTTTCGCTCTAAAGCTCAGTTATCTGTTCTGGAACGCTACCTCGCTAACGCAGGAAATGTTGAATATGTATGACCAAAAAAATCGTTATCTGGGAGGGCAAAAAAGATATGTTTCAAGGCATATAGTAGTCCCAACCATGTTGTTTGGATGCAAGGCAAGGGCTATAATGAAAATGTTCGGAGGCTGGATTTTTTGGAAATGACACATTTGAGGGCATAATGTTGTGGAAGGTGGTTTGATCGAGCAAGTAATAATTGAGTAAGACAGATGTGCGGTAATAAGAAGAGCTTGACTGAAAGAGCAGAAGAGGGTTTGCTGAAATGGTTTGGAAATATGGAGAGAATGAGTGAGGAAAGGTCGACAAATAAGTTATATGAATCAGAAGTGAAGGTGACAAGGATGGGGTGAAAAAGATTTTGAACGGTCGATGTCTGAAAATGCTGGAGAGAGAAAGGCGCGCACAGGATAGAGTAAACTGAAACTATATGGTGTACAGGGGTCGACGTGCTGTCAGTGGACTGAACCAGGGCATGGAAAAGTCTATAGGGTCTGGATGTGGACAGGGAGCGAATGCGGCCTTTCTTCGTCTGTTCCTGGTGCTACCTCGCTAACGCAGGAAACGGCGAAAATAAAAAATTAGTTATCTTTTTTTTTTTTTCTCTCTCTCTCTCTCTCTCTCTCTCTCTCTCTCTCTATATATATATATATATATATATATATATAACGTAAACAAAATTTGCACTTTTTTAAAACATTCTTTCAATAAAATGCCAGGCATGCTTTACAATTTACGGTAATAATATTTACAGAAATTTGATATTTCTTGTCATACTTATTCATGCCAACTTTCAGTGTTCTGGCAGACTGTCAGACGTGCAGGCACCTGCAACGCCGAGTCTTTCTGTCTTAAATAAGCACCTAAGCATCACACATACTACTGGTTTTAGAAGTCTGTCTTAGTCAAACAAAATCCCAGTTTTTCTTTACTGATAAGTCAGGCTTTCTGAGGCTTCGACCCATCGGGTACTGCACCCTCCATAATCAAATCTGTACAATGGTACGCTGACGACTGCATTCTTCCACATCCTTTCAGTCTTTTCCGTCCTCTCTCGCTCGATTTGTATCTTTTTTTTCGACAAAACTTTCTTTTCAACTCGCACGTGGACAAGATATTTCTTTTCATATTTCACAAATCTTCATCTAAACCCTAGTCATCCCGTCATGTATAGCATATCAGTGTACAATCTTTCTGTACGACAGACCCACGGTCTGAGAGACATACTGATCTTCTCTTCAGTAGAGACCTTTTGTCGTTGGCTTCGAACTTTGTCTTCCTGTATGCCTGTATAAATAAAAGTATTGAAATGAATTGAATTTCCAGTGGGTAGGAAACACCTGCAACATCGAACCCATCTTGAAAACGTCACATTACACAAACAGCGAAGTCTGCGTTTAAGAAACTGAGAGTACTTTTTAGATGCTGTAAATTCTTGTTCTATCTGTTCTTCTTCATGAACTTTCCCACTCTAACCTCACAACTTGACCAACTTGCCCTTTACCGCAATGTTGGTTAACATACCCTTTTCGATGGGCATTACTCTGGTTTTTGCTCCAAAGAACTGGCTGTCTGTAAGCCGCAGCTGGACCTCTTACTACACGGTTACTACTACTACTACTCCCGGTACCTCGACGTTTTTAACACCTATCACCTGGCCCTTTTTAAAAGGCAGGTATTCCATTTCCTCCGAAATTCCTTGAACATTTTCCCCTTTTCCTTTATTCCCTTCTCATTAACGCTCTTTACATCTTAAATGAAGTCTTCTTAATCAAGACTTTCGTCCATGACAAAAGCCTCCATCATCAGAAAATAAAGATTATTGAAGAGTGCAATGGATATATTTTCCATTAAATATCTAAATTTTCTTCCGGAAGGCCCTTAAGGATTCACATACTTGCAGGTTCCGGGTCCCAGATGTTTACGTTTTTTTCTTATCTACCTTTGTACATAACTGTAAAGGCGGGGAGACGTCAATACATCTATCAGGCAAAAGACAGTAATCAATGAAGAGAAAAGAAACCTGCGGTAAATGAAATTCTTGTTACCTATACCTAAAAGAAGCCATAATTTATCAGAATGAAAGGCGTACCCAACCACGACATAAAGCCCCGTCCACACTATCGAGCAGTGCCAGGCGGGCTTTGACCGTCGTCGGGCAGTCTGCGGGCACTTGTACTGTCGTCCACTCGGCGGTGCCTGGCCCAGTCAAAGCCTGGAAGGAGCCAGAGCAGGTGTTCGACTGGGCAGTGTGAGGTATGATAATCATGCGCCAAGCAAGAAAAATTGTAAGAGTATAGCACTGTGTAGCAGAATAACTGATGTGTGAAAAAGAAAAGGAACAAAGTAAAAAAAAAAAAATTGGTGTAAGTGCCAATCACGGCCCCTGGACTCCATTTGTAACTTCGTGTGTTTGGCAGCAACGTCACACTACCGAGCAGTGTCTGGTGAAATCGCACAGCTACCAAAATAGGCACTTTGCCCGTTTTCTAGCGGGCACAACCGGCAAGCCCGTCAACAGGCAAACTGCTCGCTTGTGCCCGCGGGCACTGCTGGATCGTGCGAGACGCGCCTTAACACACGCCATCTTGGATGCAAATTCAAGAACACTCTGAATATAAAATGGGAAGAAGTAAACAATGAGTTGTTTGAAATACAGCGGGAATCACTCCTCAGTGGCAAAGCCTTCAGCAAAGCCCAGAGGAATGTGTAACATGTGTGATTGCAAAAGCGCTCACACAACGCAAATTAAGGAAAGGTAAAAGGTACTGAATTACTGGGATCGGCTGAAGTGCACACGGGAGAGATATATTATCGTCCGCACTTGGAAAATCCTAGAAGTCTGGGTCCCTAGTCCAAGGCCTCTGAGAGGGGGGGAGGGTGCAGGGGGTTCACCGTAACCGGGCCTGGGGGTCCAAAAGGGGGAATAAAACCGTAGTGAATAAAACAGGATGACTAATGGAGAAGGGAAGGGGCACCGAAAGAAACTTTATATCCCCTGATAAAATTCCTCTCAGGGGCCCTGCCCTAGTCTACGTTAGGAAACAATTCCCTGTTGGAACGACAGATATGGAAGGCTCTGTAAAATATTACCTCTAATATTACAAGACATGATAGGCACAAAGAGAGAGAACTCCTTAAATATTCGGGGTCCTGGTCTCTTCAACAAACTATCTGCAAGCACCAGAAACATCATGGAATGCAAGGGAGAGAAATTTATGGAAGCCCAAGACAAACATTTACATAGCGTACGACCAGCCAGGCTGTGGTGGCAACGGGGGCCAGCGGGCGCCACCTTCCAACAGTTTGGTAAGACCAACGACCCAAACAAAGCAGCTTGGGGGAAGGAAGCCCCCGTAGACTCCTCCACGGTAACCCCAGAGTTCACACTGGATCTAGTAAAATGTTCTCTTTATATGAAGGGTATATGACTTAAGACCATCAGGAAAAGCCACAGCTCAGTCAATAGGGGAAAGCAAACCTTTCGAAATAAGTGAAAGACAAACCATAAAACTCATGCCATACGAGACATTTAGCTGTCAACTGGAAATCTGTAACATGACCCATTATTACGTAATGTCGTTGTTACCGTACTAATTTTTTATTTGATTTAAATTATACCAGTCACTATCTCAGAACCGTACCTGTGGCTATTTCCGTGTACTGCGGCTTTGCTAGGACAATCTGATTTATCGGAGTAATTTGTCAGACCGTTTCAAATTAGCTAGCCGAGGACTGAATGAGCACTGGAGATGTCGAATACTCTTGCCAGCTGACCATTGCTTTACAATATTCAGTACGTGGCCCTAGTTCATCTTCCAATTTGAAAGCCCTTCTCTGATCTGGTTTTATAGTATTCGACTTGAGTGGTAACAAATTTCAGTGTTTATCAAGGCAAAGAAATCAAAGTCACGTCGACTGACGTCAAGTAGTCCCAATACGTATCTCCACCACATAATTGGATAAAGTTTCTTCCCAGTAGACAGAGCAAGATTTTTAGACATGTAAGTGGCTGCTTCTGAAAGGTTATTAAGGTCGAAATTGTTTACTACACTATTGCAAGTGCTCCATGACTCTGGTGAACCTTGATCTATCATAATATAGGCTGCTGCGCGGTATATAAGCTGCCTCAGTGCCATACATGCATGCTGACCTCCTTGGAAGCAACAGGGCGGCCTGTAGCCCAAGGAGGCCCAGAGGCCAGCTAACAGCCTCTATTGTGCCCATACACGGCCACATCAGCACTCTGGGATTTCACACTATAAGTAACTATAACGCTTACCGCCCTAAACAGGTTAGAATTGTTAGTCATATGTAACATCAAATCACAACCTAATGTACATTACTTTGGTATCAAAACAGTTGAAACATAACAACTGAATCTGTTTGGTAAAACTGCATGCAAACTTAATACGATTCACTTTTTTCGGGCGAAATAAGTATTTTTCTGGTCATGAAACATTTGAAAACTAACATGATCATAATTTTTATATGACTGGTAGGATCTGCCACCGAAAGGTACGACACAAGTGAGGCAACTTTCCCTGAACTTCCCTCAAACAGGCCCCGCTTCATTTATTTGCCCGACAACCAGATTGCCTCTAGGCGTTTCCTGAGGTTGCTATATAAATGCTGTTTGTAATTATTATGTGTGTTTTACGGGGTGAAAGTTTTACACTCGTGTAGCCCCATCCTTTATCCTTTTTATATGTACCATATTTTTTACACGAGTATATATACACATACATCCACTAACCCATGCCGAGTACCCACTTATCGACACGCCCCAAGGACAGGATGAACCTTTGAGTTGGTCTGCGCAAACTGCAGTGCCCAAGATCGAGCCCAAGCGGGCTCGCGTGATATACATCAAGAGAGCCCATACCAATGCCAACTGACCCTTATCTGAAATGTGTGAACTGATAAAAGAAGAAAAGTGGTATCTCACCATGTTTCGCCCTACGTTTTAGTTCGGCTTGGTTCGTAAATCTATAAAGACCATTTAGCTTTCGGTAACACTGCTCCGAGGGGTCATGGAACGAAAACTAAATCCTCGAAACACAAATCAGCATATCAACATGCACCTTATAACGTAATCATGAAAGGTTAGATCCACACTCAGGTATTATCATCCAGTTTACCTTACCCTCCGCAACACCTATAAACATACACATGCACATGAATCGTATATGGGCTCCTATAATTAATACTAAACACTGCACTCACCCACAAGACGATGGTTACGGGAAACGCGTTTTTTCTCCAGCCAACGTTCTTTGCGCAGCCACTCGTCTAGATTAGCATTGATGTCTAGCGCTTGTCGATGCCCTATTTTTTGCCGACCCTCAGTTTTAAGACCAAAATTTTTATTTTTACGCAAAGGCAGTGTTGCTGCGGTGTGATACCAAGAATTTATAGCGTCTTCCTGAGCACTGCTGTTTTCAGCTTGGATTCGTTGTGCAGGCTCCCTCAAGTATGTGACGCCTGGACACACCTCAGCAGAACAGTCCTCAGCAACACCTTCGCTCTCGCTGCTGTTGTCGCTACTGCTGCTGGCACTAGTACTGTAACTGTTCCGGGTGTCTGGTGTTTCTGGTATAGATGTCGGGCAATCTTGGCAAATGGTGGGTCTACACAGTGCTTCTTCCGCAGGTGTGAGATGGTCTGATGGCAACCCACTGGCCCCACCTTTCTTAACGTGCTGGGTACTGTCTTTCGTCTTCTTACGCCTCCACGGGAGGTCTATACTTATGGAGTTACTTCGAGGTTTGGATGCTACCCTGACCAAGTTCTGGTAAAGATGGTCCAGATCGAAGGAACGAGTATGCGACAACTTTTTACTCCTGGGTTTCAGTGCTCGTTGTTTGACCGGAGGAGACGTAACGTCCTGCCCTCTCTTCTCTTGAGTGGTCTCGGGCCGAGTTGTTTGATTACTCTTGCAAGATGTCAAAGCAGACGGCGGTAACTTTGGTGATGCAGGACAAGATGAGTAGGCACGAGCCAGCTGCTGATGCTGATTTTTTAAGTGTCCTCGGGGGAGAGAGGCCCCGCGACTGTGGCCTGTGGGTAATGGTGGAGGTAGATTGTAATAAACAATAGCATCCGTCAAAAAATCTACATCGAAGGCTTCACCTGCGGAATCTGGCCTCGCATTGCCCGTGTTCATATATGTATGAAGCACATCTTCCTTTAGCTGACCTGGGGAAGCTCCTGACATGTTCATTCTGAAGCTTACAACTAATGAAGATTAAACTTAAAGACCCATACTGAAAATACACTTTAAAACAGCAGTGTTCATGAAGGTCCCTTGCAGATACTCAACAATATCAATTTCTAACCTCACTTTCTGTATTCATATGTTTCTTTACAACGTATTTACGAGTCACATAGATTATACACAATGGTAAATTCCAAACTTCAAAAGCCGAAAATGTCAAATACAAGAAAGTCGGTGTCCGCTACGCGCACTTCAACTAGGAGAAACACAATCCTACACCAAACACTTTGGTGGTACACGTGCTACTGACCCTCCGTACTCCGTAGGTCCGCTTTGTGTGAATCACTTGCCTTCCCGCCCCTCCCCCCTAGTTTCCCAGTTGCTCGCCGAGGTGCCAACCACTAAATTTTCACGAGTGTATACGTTTGAACGTGTAATGATTATTAATACACTTGGAAATATATTTGTGCATTTGTTTATATTATAACCTAAAGTCGAAAAGAGTTAATGGCAATGCCATGAGTGAATAAAAATGTTGATAGTTATCGTAAACATGGGTGCGCTCTCTCAGAATAAGTAGAAGGCTGTAGCCGTGCCAGAAATCAGTGTTGTCGTTTAGTGTGCTTTTTTTTCCCCCAAAAAAATGCGTCAAAGAAATTCCTTCCTGAAACTCTTACTTCAAAACAGAGTGTAAGAATTTCTTGTGCGCTTCCAATCATTCATGACCTTTTCAGGCATGCTGAGCACATTGTTCCGATATTTTTTGTTCCATTTTATGTAGTACTCTTTTGCAGCTAGTTCAACAAATGCAGCACTGAATTAATGTTTGGTAATCTATTGATGTTACTATTTCTCTTATACGCAAAAATTTCATGTTCAAGAATATATTAAGTACCTTAAAAGCACTTATCTTTTTTATCAAATATATTAACATAACTTTTTCATGCATTTTTTTCTGATTCATGGTACAACAGAAAACTTTCCAAATATTATAAAGCCAACCTCGCCAATGGACAGTAAAATGAGACCCCTTTTTCCTTCCCACCTCCCTTCAGTTAAGCTTTCCTTCTGAGCCCCTTGACATACATGTGTATGTGTCTGTGTGTGTGTGTGTGTGTCTGTGTGTGTGGAAAAGTTATTCGGAAAGGCAAAAATGGAAATGTTTGAATGAATAGTTGTCCTATCAATATTAAATGGATGCGAGGCATAAGCTATAGGGTTGCACGGAAGAGGGTGGATGTGTTAGAAATGAGTGTTTGAGGACAATATGTGGTGTGAGATGGTTTGATCGAGTAAGTAATGTAAAGGTAAAAGAGATGTGTGGTAACAGAAAGAGTGTGGTTGAGAGAGCTGCAGAGGATGTTGAAATGGTTTGAACTTAGGGAGAGAATGAGTGAGGAAAGGTTGACAAAGTGGATATATGTGTCAGAGGTGATGAGAACAAGGTGTTTCTTCCTGTTGTGCTTATTGTGCCATTCTTTTTTTATGTTGAAGGCTCCAGTCACAGACAAAAGTTCACATCAAGGCCGGGCCCCAATTGAAATATAGAGAAAATTAAGAAACGGAAAAAGAAAAGACAAGGGAAAAATATAAATTTTTTGAGGAAGTGAAAGACCTGTCTTTTGAAATGTGCCAGGTCATAGTTATTGGGAAAGACATGATATAAGTCGGACCGCTTTCGACTCAACTCTCTCAAGTAAGGAGACAGTTAGAACCACCCTAAATGTGAGAACAGTAATCCATAAAAGGATGAATCAATCCCCTGTATAAGCCTAGCCAACCTCGCCAATGGACAGTAAAATGAGACCCCTTCTTCCTTCCCACCTCCTTTCAGATAAGCGTTCCTTCTGAGCCCCTTGATATACATATGTAGATGTGTTTGTGTGGAAAAGTTATTCGGGAAGGCAAAAAATGGAAATGTTTGAATGAAGAGACATGTTTTTCATTTTCTCAAAAATTTGTAAATACTTTCCCTGTCTGTTTTTCCCCCGTTCTCAATTCTCTCTATATTTCAACTAGGACCTGGCCTTGATGTGGACTTTTGTCCGTGACTGGAGCCTTCAACATAAAAAAAGAACTATTCACAAGAGGAGTTACAACATCTTAACAGGACACTCAGTTTCTTAAAGGATGTTACAGTAATACCAAGTATGTTCATTGAGTCAAGAGGTGGAATTACAGAACCATCAACGGAGAGACGAGAGTTGCGCGGAGTTTTCGATAGAGAGATGGGTAGAAACTGGGTCTTGGAGGCATTAAACTTAACTAGATTTTGCGTACCCCACTGAGATATTCTGTCCAAGTCTAAGTTTATTGAGGAAGCTGTGTCAAGACGAGATGCAGATCGATTTTTGCGTACCCCACTGAGATATTCTAAGTTTATTGAGGAAGCTGTGTCAAGACGAGATGCAGATCGAGTGAGAGAAGAGGGAGCAGAAATGAAGGATGTGGATGAATGCTGTGTTGTGTTGTCAGCGTATGAGTGCATTGGATTATTTGTTTGGTAGAGGAAATCGTTGAAGAAAAGGAGAAAAAGTGTTGGGGACAGGGCAGAATCTTGAGGGACACCGCTGTTGATGGAGAAAAGGAGGAGACTGATCCATCAACAACCACGGAGATAGATCGGCCGGAGAGGAAGCTAGATATCAAGGAGCAAAGTGAGGGAGGGAAGCCTAAAGAGGGGAGCTTAGATATGAGACCCTGATGCCATACCCTGTTAAAAGCCTTTGATATGTCAAGGGCAACTATATATGACTCCCAAAAATCTTACAAGAATGATGACCAGACATTAGCAAGATGAAAAATAATATCAACAGTGGATTCCGCCTTAAGGAAGCCATACTGGTAATCAGAGAAAAGACTGTGATTTTCGAGGTGTTTAAGGATATGGAAGATGAGGAGGTATTCAAAGACTTTGGAAATGGTAGATGTCAAGGCAAAAGGACGATAGTCAGAGGGGTCAGACCGGTTACCCTTCTTAGGGATGGAATGTATCAAAGCATGTTTCCAAGGAGAAGGAAAGGTTTTGGTTTTTAAACAGAATCGGAACAGACGAGCAAGCACAGGTGCAAGTTCAGAGGCACACTCTTTCAGTACACGGAAACAGATGTCATTAGGACCATAAGCCTTGCTTATGTCCACAGAAAGAAGCGCTTTTCGGACAGTCCGAAAAGAGATTACAGGAAGAGGCATAGGATTAGTAAGAGGAGCATCAAGGGGCGAAGGATTGTTAGAGTCATCCAAGGTAGAGTTAGAAGAGAAACGGTACTCAAATAGTGTTGCTTAGCCAACAGGAGAGACAGCTATTGTACCATCAGAACAGAAAAGTGAGAGAAAGGTAGAGCGACAGATGTTGTTAGAGATGCCCTTAACTAGAAATCAAAAAGACCACTTAGTGGATGATGAGGAGAGGTTATCGCACTTTCTTTGAATAAAGGAACGCTTCGCCTCACGAATAACGTGCTTGCAGCGATTACGGGCAGTGCTAAAAGCTGAATGAGTGTTTTCCAGTCCCGATATGTCTGATCCCTTGTCTGAATGGCCTCAGAACAGGAACGGTTGAACCATGGACTGGACGAAAAAGTAGTCTTGGAGGAAGAGAGGATAAATGCTTCTATTCCCGCAAGAAATAACCTCTGTTATGCGTTTGTCGGAGACAGAAGCATCACCACATAAGAGACAGTAATTTACCCAGGGAAAGTCAGAAAAGAAG
>JAYMFT010310077.1:0-10130 GCA_038088735.1 Panulirus argus | reverse complement strand
TATATATATATATATATATATATATATATATATATATAGCGTTAATGGGATGGCATTGATTAGGGCCTTAGCTGCCCATGCCATCTCAGCTAACATAGAAAAAAAAAAATAAGTTGCATGAAAGTTAACTCAGTGGATATGTATTGGGAAGTAAGAACAGGAAGGAAAGAAAAAAGAGAAAAATGAAATGTTGCATTATTTAAGTGTGTGTAGAGTTCAAGAATTTGAGTTAGATAATTTCTTTTTCTCAAACATCATAAATACTTTCCCTTGTCTTTTCTTTTTCCGTTTCTTAATTCTCTAAATTTCATTTAGGGCCCATCTTTGATGTAGACTTTTATCCATGGCTGGAGCCTTCAACATTGAAAAAAAAGTGTGCAAGTGGTTTATGAAGCGAATCTCTAGTGTGGTGTAGAAATATTTGTGTGATGATAATGCAGGTATTGTTAAAGACTACTTGTAGGTACATTTTTTTATCAGTATCTCTTTAGTTCTAACAATAATCAAGAAATGATGGTGTAACAGAATTTTTATAAAATTGGCTTAGTATTTATAATTTGAGCCTACTTGAACAATGTGAAACTTAGCTTTTTCTTAAGGAAAGACCTTTGTTAGAAGAAATTGTATGGTGACAACTTTTATCGGAGGAAATTTTATTCATATTCCTAATTGTCTTCCTGCTTTAGTGAATTAGTTTCAGGAATATATGAAAAATAGGCTTATCTTCAAACCCATTCCCAAGCTGTTATGTATAATGTACTGAAACTAGAGCTTACTATCCATAGATTACTCTATGGTTTACAATGACCACTTCACATGCCCTGATTAAGCCCTTTGACTTACCCCATTATACAACATATATCTAATTCATTCTCTCTAATGCCCTTGTGCCTTTCAGAATATTCAGGCCCTAATACCCCATACCCTCCCTTGCCGCCTTGCCCTTCTCAAGATTCAGGGCCTGATACCCTAAACCCTCCTTTCCACCATCCTTCCGTCTCCCGTTTGGTCGTCACCACCATGCCCCTTATATTTTTGACGCATATCCCCGTAGTCAGTTTTTCTTGCTTATTTTTCCAAATCATTTCAGCACACTCTGGTCAGCTCTCACTCATACTGCATTCATTACAATACCTTTGTCTTGTACTGTCATTCTTTATGCAATAAATCCACCCACACCTCATATCGTCCTCAGGCTTTTCAGCTTTAACTTGTCAATTTTCTTCCTCTTACAGTGTTGGTCCAAGATTTGCATCCATGCAATAGTCAGGACAACTCTACCTTTGACACATCCATCTTTACCCTTATATGAACTGGCCCTCTCCCTCACCTCAACTCCAGTGGATCCATCCAATGTGATGTCTACTCGCAGTTATCAAAAGCACTTGACATCCTCCTTGTTCTCTCCATTTAAACTTACACCAATATGATACTTCTTTTTTTCTCAAACAGTGAAGCAATAGAGTTCTCTTCCTATTCTCATCTTTCCTTTGTACCTTTAAGTGTCAGGTGTACAGTCCCCTGAGGAGCTATGATTAATTTCTTCATTTTGTTTCTTACCCTATTTCTCTTTACCTGAGATGGACTTGAAAGAGGCATGTTTTTGCATGTGCTGTGTTGTTCACTGTATATTTTTTTTCATGTTCACCATTTCCCACATTAACAAGGTAGTACCAGGAACTGGAGAAGAGTGACCTCATCTGATGACATCCACTCTTCATCTCTAAGCCCTAGAGACCAGACCTTGGTTTTCCCTGACCACTTCACGTGCCTGGGTTCAGCTCACTGAAAGCATGTCACCCCTTATATACCACCAGTGTGCTCCAATTCTCTATCATGCACACCTCTTACCCTCCTACATGTTTAGGCCTCGATAACATGAGAGCCATTTTCACGCCATTTCTCTATCTCTTTGTTCTTCTCCTCTGCCTTGCTCCTTCCATTTTTGACACATTCATTCTCTTTAGTCCCTCTCTTTTTGCTCATTCTCCATGTCTGCATTATCATAGAATACCGTCATCAGATGTCTCAGCTGTACTCCGCTTACTACCACACCTCATTCATACGTCCTTTCCATACCTAAACAACCCTCCTCACACCACTCATTGTTCTGAATTATTTCATTATCAGTATATTCACTGGAAGGGATGAGTGAAAAAATCTGACTAAAAGGACATGTATCAGAAGTGGAGGGAATGAGGGAGAAACTGAGATGGAGATGGAGGGATAGGTTGAATGGGGCTTTAGAGTGTTGTATCCTGAGCATTCAGAAGGGTGTGAGGCATGTGCTAGACACATTGAATTGTATCAGCATGATGTATGGGGTTTGATGTGCTGTGAATTGGGGGAGGGGATGGATGAACCAGTGAAAATAAAGCATGATGTTATCTGTGAGGCTTAGCTTAGGATGATGAGTTCTGGCTCCAGTACATTATACATGACTGCAAACAATTGGATGTGTACTAGTTAGGCTAAGGTAATTGCTTGTTTGTTCCTGATACTACCTTGTTAAGGTGGGAAAGGCAATTAGGTATAAAGAAAATTAAAACCATTAAAATTTAAATTAAATTTTTATTTTGGAAAAAATTCAAAAATTAATATGTAAAAGAAATAATGTATATGACTGCCTAAAAACTTTGAGGAAAATTGATACCTTGAAACACATGTCCCCAGATGTCAGTGAAAGTATCACAGAATACAAAAGGCCAAAAGGTTTTATTCATTTTTGTTATCTTTAACTAAAAAGACTGCATGATATTTTATTTCATTTACATGAGCACAGTGTTGTCATAATTCATATCCAGAGCTAATGTTAACTGCATAGCATCAACATGGAGTATTTCATCTACATATTTCCTGCTGCTTCACTGGGTGAACAATATTTTCATTTCATAAATTAAAATGGACCACAATTGGCCTATTTACTTAAAAAGTGCTATTATAATCTACAAGTGCTAAGTACCTTTTCATTTAAGTATAAAAGAAAATTCAAAATCAGAGTAAAAATGTCCATGTAAGACTTGAAAACAATAATTAAATGAGTTCTTAAAATTGTACAAGAAACAATGGAGATTTAGAGATTTGAAAATACAGAAATTTACTTTAAAGGAAAAGGGATTTTTCTGTTTGTCATTGAAGTCTCGTCATGTTTCCTTTTACCTAAAGAGGATGCAGATCGAGCTATGGATGTTCTTTCACAGCTTGTGAGCCCTAAAGTGTAAGATAGTTGCCACCAATAAAAATATTTAAAAAATGAATTTGACAAAAATAGAATTTGGGGCAGGGAGCATAGCATTTTTGTAAACAAGATAATGACATATATAAACTGAAGTCATTTATGCACTGTATGTAGTAGGGCTGTACAATATGTAGTTAGAAAAGTTAGATAAAAAGAATGAAATTTTTACGTATATTTTTCTCTTGATTTGTTGCGGTGATAAAGGCTTCTTAATGACTTTAATGGCATTGTCATATATGTCATTTGAATAATTTTATTATAAACTTTATGAATGGACAAGTATTATATATTCATCCCTCAGATTACTAAGGCTCTCTATACAAAATTTCACAAACATAAGTAGAGAATAATCATCCACTGGCTAATTTGCCAACAAAAAATTTGCATTTACAAATATCCCAGCAAATTTTTCAAAGATTTTCTTGTTTAAAATTGTATTATAACCCAACTATAATGAGTAAGAAACATCCTGCATGTGCTGTGTCAGCAACATGAAAAATCAGATAAATTATCAGTTTTAATGTAAAACAAAAAATGAGTAAGAAACATCCTGCATGTGCTGTGTCAGCAACATGAAAAATCAGATAAAATATCAGTTTTAATGTAAAACTGAAAGTGTTAATGTGACTTAATAGTGGATGAAGCCCTATTGATACCAGTAAAGTTCTTATTTTCTTCACTGAAAAAATGGGTATTGTTATGTGAAATTTCAATTTAAGAATCGTTTTTCTGGAACATAGTCCATTTGTAAATCAAGGGATGGCTGTGTACTATAATTTTTAGGATATTCATGACAAAATTTAACACAGGAAGCACTGTAAACTTATGAATCAAAACATTAGTTTAATACCTATTCTGTTTTTGTCTATAAATCATTTTTAGTAATCTTTACTAAGTATAATTTCATGTTTGCTGGTATTCTACATTTCAGCCTATTGAGTCTGGAACAAATTTGAGTGCAATGTGTTAGACTTACCCTCTGCCAGTGGCCTGTTAAGGATGAGGTACTAAAGGCTAAGAAGCAGCACTGGAGTTCTTGAGTTATATAGATGTGTTAGTGGTGAATGGGTCTAAAGCCATACTGTTTGGTTGAAATTGGGATATTTTAGTTAAATTTTTTGTGGATAAGTTTATAAAGACGTTGGATAATGAGCATTAAGAGGTTTGGATGTTGGGTGGTCAGGAGAATTTAAGAATGGGTACAATACTGTTAAGTTTCTTCATGTTTAGTTCCTTGTCGTGTAATAGAGTGGTTGAAGAAATTTGTAAGTTCTTGGAGTGTAGTGTAATTGGGTCATAGTGTTTCATATGGAAGTTTGATATGTTGTTAGGGCCTGTTTCATTGTAGTACTTCAAGGTTTTGATGAAGTCGAGTAAAGGGTGGGTGAACAGTTGTTTCAAGATGGATTTTACTGAAGTTTTTCATGGCTGACCTGTTAAGGGGTGTTGTTGGTTTGTGGTCACTTTTTTAGTTTTGTTTATGTTCTTTGAGACATGGATGCAAATCCTTTTAGGACAATGGAGTACTAGTACCACCACTTTTTGAAGGCTGGGAGCAAAGTATTAAAAAAAATTGTACCCCTACTTTTCAAAAATTGATCAGATTACAATATTTATTTCATAGCATGTGTCAGTTATTAGTATCAACTGTTCTCATTTAGTAGCAGTAACATGATCCAGAGTTATAATTTCATCGTTTTGATAACGTAAATACTAAGACTAAAAATATAGTTTTTATATCAAGGTATACCCCCTCCGTTTTTGGTATTAATTTGTACCCATGCTTTGAGACAAGGAATCTTGGTTTGGATTAGAAGTAACGGCACTAAAGTTTGGTGTTGTTGGTCATGTTAAGGAAGGAGCACCCATTTGCTCTTTGGTGAAGGTGTTAACAGATTTGGATTAATTGTATGACTAGATGGTTTTGTCTGAATAGGTATCTTAGTTTTATGAAATTTGCAACTTATGGAGAGTAGTTTGGGTTATGTTGCTTTCTGTGCCATCATGGTATGTTCTTTTTGCTGGTTGGTTGGTACTCCAGGGCTTCAACTTTCGATGGGGGTTATGTTCCTGGACAGCATGTTGCAAGTTGAATTTCTGTTGAGTTGAACCGTTGAAGTGTTATAAGGGGTGTTATGCTCTGCATCAAAACTTTTCCCAATCTAAAACAGCTTACCATCCACAAAGAGTATAGTACACCACACTCAGTCATAACATAATTCAGGCAATATTTAATGATAAATTACAAAACAAGATAGTGTACTGAAACATGGTGCTAATGGAGTTGGATGGGGTGGACTGAGGGTTACAGCGAAGGAGGGACAGTAATGTTATCCATGTCCCCTTCCGAATTACCTGATTCTACAGCCGTTTGCCATATTAAAAGTAATGTACAATCGACAATATTTAATAGACTGCAAAAACATGGTGATAAGAGCTGGAGGTTGTATTAGAGTGGAATGGCAGCTACTGAGAGGGTGAGGCTAGGCATGTCTTCATCACCCCTGAATCATATGATCAAGCAACTGTTTCACCTAGAAGGCAACCAGATTTAAAGAAATGCCCACATTTAATGTTGATGTGGTAAATAATGGGATAGCAGTGAACAGAGGTGGGATACAAATCAAATGGTATTGTGCTGTGATAGAATTAAACTATGTTTAAACACTATAGAAAGTAGTATTTGATAAGCAGCCAATGACCAGGGAGGTATATCGCCACGGCTACCCGCCTGGGTATTGGAAGAATTAGTGACGGCTGTATAGTGAGCCAGGACTCCAGTGGTAGTGAAGTTGCACTCCTAAGACTCGGGTAGCTGTCTTTTCTTTCTGCCTCACCCACATGTAGACTACTGTCATTTTGTTCACAAACATACAGTCTCTCTTTGTCACATATAGCACTTGACAATTAGCTCAGCATATTCTTCATAACTCTAGATTTTCCTGCAGTAAGCACTGTGCACTTGCCCTGCCTTTTGGCAAAATTTAAGGAGCAATAGACAGAAGTAGTGGGTAGGAACATTTAGGATGGAGCATTAGTCAGAAATAGTTAGCAGGAACATTAGTTAGGAGCCTCTGCAAACAGTGCACTACAGTAGCACTAAGCCACTGGCTTGTAAGGGTGAGGAACTAAAGGCTAAGAAGCAGAGCTGGGAGTCACTAGTTATGGCGACTCTATTGGTGTGGCCACCCCTTCGAGGAAGTTCCAGAAGGGAACAGGCATAATTAATACCCAAATACCTCAAATTACTAGTATGGTGATATACTTTGTGAAGAGATTTTTTTTTTTTTAATCTTGCAGATTGAAGACTTTTGTCATACATCAATATCACATACCTTAATTTTAAAAGGTTGCAGTTCAAAGCACTATAATATGAATACCTGGTGTAGTACTGACAGAGCATGGGTTGGCATGATCTAGAAATGGGAACTTAAGTATTATGACATCTTGGAGCTTTGTGATTGCTGGCCTGTTCATAGATTTATATACATATTCCTGTATGGGGTTAGTATTTTCTCTTTCACATATCTTTTTAACAACTGGAGAATATCTACCATTCAAGAGCTTCTTTGACCAATATTGCTTTAACCTGTTGTGGGAGACAAAGCCAACCTTCTAAATTCATTTTAATATAAAAGTTCACAACAATGAACTTATGAAATTTTATTACAATATATCTCTGGACCCTTATCCCATCTCCAGGCGAAAAAATTTCAGCTTCTGATTGTCTATGATGTCTGGTGGTGTCTTCAGAAAATGGCTGGATGGTGAATGAACCAGAGGCTGGGTCTCTTATTGTGTGAGGCTGATGCAAATGTAGTGGTCCTCCTAATCCCTTTTTGTCAGTAGGTTTTAAATATTAACATTCACATGAGTTCTCAAGATTGTAACCCCCATGATTGCTGAAGGAAGACAGTAAGTGTTAAGTCAGAAAGGAAAACTATTAAAAGGCATTGCAAAATTCATTACATGTAGAGTTTAACATATGGCATATTCCAAAATAATGTCTTGTGCTAAAAGTCACAACAACTATTTACATCTCTTACTTGTGCAAAAAGAAATATATAATAAAGTTTTCTTAAACTTTCAGTTAAAAATATAAATATTAAGCTAAAAATAATACTACCACATTAACATTATTGTAATAAATTATCTGGAGATTACATGAAAAGGAAAAAGCATGAATTCATGACTACAAAGAAATATGTTACAGCAAATATATATATATATATATATATATATATTATCCATGGGGATAGGGGAGAAAGAATACTTCTCACGTATTCCCTGCGTGTTGTAAAAGGTGATTAAAAGGGGAGGAAGCGGGGTGCTGGAAATCCTCCCTTCCTGTTTTCACATTTCCAAAAGAAGGAACAGAGAAGGGGGCCAAGTGAGGATTTTTTCCTCTAAGGCTCAGTTTTTTTCATATATTCTTGCCATTTCCAGCATGAATGGGTAGCAACAAGAACACATGATTAAGCCTTAAAGTGAACATTCCTCATTTGGGTCGTTGGGGAACATAACAGGCTATGAAATGCCATTGGAATCCCGTAGGGGGATCCTTGAGCTATAACAAAAATAACAACCTCCTACAATGTCTTTTTAACTTAGGCCCTAACTTGACTACCTTACAGATGATAGTAGGTATTCTGTCTGTTAAAAATAAGGTGTAAACAACCCCAATAAACAAAAATATTTTTGCCTCACAAAGGTGGAACTGACCATAACTCCTACTACAACGTCACCACCAGGTACTGAAACGTCTCTTTCACATCTATCCAGAAGTATCAGAGAGGAACAGAGGATGAGAAAGGGAAAAGAATAAATGCAGAGAACAAAAACAGGGAATAGTACGAGTAAGATTGGATGATGGAAAAGAGGAGTAGGAATGAGAAGAGTGAATAATTAATGACAACAATGCTAGAAAGTAATACTGTACTATTGTTGTGAAAGAATGTGAAACAATAAAAGCATCTGAAACATGCACTTCTTACAGACATATGTACAATTGCTACATCAAACATGATTAAATGTTGGTAAATTAAATAATTTTGGCATATAACTGTGTGTACTAACACTTAGTAACTAATGCTCCCTTACCCTAAAGCAATTTTTTGCAGAAAATGAAATGGTTTAGTGAAACTAGATCATTCAGACTGCAATAATCTTGACCTGAATTATGTACATAATTGGACATTTACACGTGTTGCATCATCCATCACCCATGATATGTTTAAGTTAGGCACTGAAATATTTTTCTACAACAGCTATGCTGTAGTTACCAATGTAACACCTTTTTTAGAGGAAGCTATATACTGTCTTGAACATCTCATTATATTCATATGCTATGTAACAATGGCTAACAACAAATCACCAGTGGATTCAACATTCTCAATGGCTCTTACTGTTAACTGTATATCTTTCATTGCACACAACCCAAGATTATAAATTCTACATACAGTATGTATATATTAAAGTACACAGAATCCTTGTCCAACATGGGTTTTCACAACATGGATTTGTTTATCACATTCAAATAAATGACACATTTGTCAAATGAGAATAAAGTATTACTTTCCATGAGTTTGCATTTGGCATACTGCACATATGTCTGTAGCATCTGATGGGCACATTTCACAGAGCATTACGCCCCGGAGGAAAGCTTGCACTAAGTAAACCCTTTATAATATGTAAAAGATATCTTAAGATCTGTTTGGTTTACCTCTAATCATGGTGTTTACTGAAACATTCAAGTTTAATTTACCTTAGGTTTAGTTTCCCTCAAAATTCAAGTTTAATTAACATTAAGAGTTTGTATTGTACTTCTTCATTGTTTTAAGATTTCATCAGGGTACTTCTTTGGTGAGTAGCTACTGTATAAAGTGTATTGTAAGTTACTTAGAATGTAATCATTTTGATTTTGTAAGTATATACTGGAGGTTTGCTATCGCCTGCTGTACCACTCCATTCCTAGTGCTGTTTATTTTTTCTAATGAAGTTTCTTATTCCTTTAAATTACAATTTTACTGTTTACCGTTGTTTAGTATGCATGGGAAAATATGTGCAGGAGTTGTTGTGACGTGATGGCTAGCTCAGCTCAGCAATGATAATTACCTAAGAGACTTTTTATATTCAGTTTTTAGCAGCTCCATATTTCCAGCATTAAAATCTTAAATCTTATATTTCTAAATGATGTTTTCTATGTGCAGTGAATAGCAAAATAAGATCATAAATACTATAAATGTTATACGGACCTCCATGGTAACAGTTATCGTTCCTCATCGTGACGCATTCACAGGCTGCCTGGGGTGAAGTGCATAGGTTTGAATCCTGGTTGTGACAGTCAGTTCACAGTCAGCCCAGCTGATCATCTATCCCTATGGATTGTTCAATGAAATGGGCACTGGCTAAGGCTAGGATATATATATGCATATAGCATCAATGAGATGGCCTCGATTAGGGATTCAGTTACCTGTGTTGTCTTAGCTAACACAAAAAGGGAGCTGTGGTTTCAGTGCATTACACATGACAGCTAGAGACTAAGTGTGAGCAAATGTGGCCGTTTCGTCTGTCTCCTGGCGCTACCTTGCCAGTGCGAGGGGTGGCGATGCTATTTCCCGTGGGGCAGGGTGGCATCAGGAGTGGATGTGGGCGAGCAAGTGTGAATGTGTATATGTGTATATGCATGTGTATGTATGTATATATGTTATATTTATTTATTTATTATACTTGATCGCTGTTTCCTGCGACAGCGAGGTAGCGCCAGGAAACAGACGAAGGAAAACCCATCCCCCCGCATACACACATATATACAAACATGCACACATATGCACCGTACATATATATATACATATCAACATATACATATATACATACATACACATACACACAT
>JAYMFT010310066.1:0-10130 GCA_038088735.1 Panulirus argus | reverse complement strand
GCACAATACATACATATACATACCAACATATACATATATACATACATATACATACACATGCATATACACATGTACATGTTCATACTCGCTCACCCGCATCCATTCCTGATGCCACTCCGCCCCACACGAGATAGCATTGCCACCCCCTGCGCCAGCAGGGTAGCACCAGAAGATAGACAAAATGGCCACATTCGCTCACACTCAATCTCTAGTTCTCATGTGTAATGTACTGAAACCACAGCTCCCTATTCACATCCAGGCCCCAAAGACCTTTCCATGGTTTACCCCAGATGCTTCACATGCCCAGGTTCAGTCCATTGACAGGACATTCACCCCAGTATACCACATCGTTCCATTTCACTCCATTTTGTGCACGCCTTTCACCCTCCTGCATGTTCAGGCCCCATCCGCTCAAAATCCCTTTCACTCCATCCTTCCACGTCCAATTTAGTCTCCTGCTTCTCCTTGTTCCCTTCACCTTTGAAACATATATCCATATCCTCTTTGTCAACCTTTCCTCACTCATTCGTTCCGTATGTCCAAACTATTTTAACACACCCTCTTCTGCTCTCTCAACCACACTTTTTATTACCATACATCTCTCTTACCCTTGCATTACTTTTTTGATCAAACCATCTCACACCACATATTTCCTTAAACATTTCATTTGCAACACATCCACCCTTCTCCGTACAACTCTATCTATAGCCCATGCCTTAGCTCTATCTATAGCCCATGCCTCGCAACCATATGATACTTTTCGAACTACTATTCCTTCAAACATACCCATTTTTGCTCTCCAAGATAATGTTCTGTCCTTCCACATATGCTTCATCGCTCACAGAACCTATACCTCCTCCCCCACCCTATGACTCACTTCTGCCAAGTCCACTCCCAGATATCTAAAACACTTCACTTCCTCCAGTTTTCCCCCATTCCAACTCACTCCCCAACTAACTCATCCCTCAATCCTGTTGAACCTAAAAACTTTGCTCTAATTCATATTTACTCTCAACTTTCTCCTTTCCCAGACTTTTCCAAACTCAGTCACCAAATTTTGCAGTTTCTCACTCGAATCAGCCACCAGTGCTGTATCATCTGCGAACAGCAACTGACTCACTTCCTAGGCTCTCTAATCCCCAACATACTGCATACACACCCCTTTCTCCAAAACTCTTGCATTTACCTCCTTAACCACTCCATCCATAAACAACCAAGGGGACATCACACATCCCTGACGCAGACCGACCTTCACAGGGAACCAGTCACTCTCTTCTTTTCCTACTCGTACACATGCCTTACACCCTTGATAAAAACTTCTCACTGCTTCCAGCAGTTTACCTCCCACACCATATATTGTTAAGACCTTCCACAAAGCCTCTGTATCAACCCTATCATATGCCTTCTCCAGATTCATAAATGCTACATAGAAATCTAGTATTTGCTGTTAAGCACGAATAATATGAAACACGATAAGTGCACAGTCGTGTAATGATCACATCGTCAAGGGAGATACAAGAATGAGATAGACGACTTAGAACAGTCAGTTGATATGCAAGGAAGAGGCATAGCTAAGACTACATTTTGTTGGTGTTATTACAGAAATGGCAGAGATGGAGTTATTCAAGCCAGTAATTCCCTGTGGTACCTCCGTGGTGCTCGAAGAAAAAAGAAATATATAAACCTAGGAAGACAAGAGCCTGGAGCTTTCTAAATGTATCGCCTTCCACCAAAGACTCTCATTACTAATGAGGTACAGAAAATCTAAATACTTTCCCGTGGCTTGACCTGAGATCGGTATAAGACCAAGTTGCTCTAGATCCTCGTCTGGGGAGGATACAGCTCCCTCTGCAGCCACGGATCCCGTCCTCCTCTCCTTCAGACGCCCGTTTGTTGTTGGGTGTGGCCCAGCTACCGGCAACATGCTAACTAATGCAATATGAAAGATCAGAAATAGTTACCTGCCTTCGTCTGCCATTACACAATACTCTCCAACTATCCAACAATCATTCTGTTCAGCTGTGCCATTTCCAACTCGGATTAAAGAAACGTCATTATACTTGAGAGTTGATTAGTTTCCAGAGTAGATCTATTTGTGACTTGTTTTGCACACGAGGTATGTGTCATCCTAAAGTAAAAAGAAAATCGTAGCATTTACGAACTTTCCAAAACTTTCAGATCACTAGGATTCATTTCTTATGTGGTGAACATGCCCCAGTCAAGGCCATCTGGTTGAAGGAAGAAAATATAAAGAAAAAGAAGCCAGTCAGGGCCCCGCTAATGTTCGTAGGCCTGACTCTTGAAGGAAGAAAGATTATATGATGAGGGAAAGACAGAAGGAGGAAGAGAATTCTACAGCTTAGCTGTTCGAGGGAAGGAGACATCATTAGAGCCAGTACTCGTGTGGCCGTTTTCCACACAGAAACTGCGGGAAGCAGCAGCAGCCAAACGCGTGCTATGGGTCTCTAAAACTAGCTTTGGGGGACGCATAC
Source organism: Panulirus argus (assembly GCA_038088735.1). Lineage (NCBI taxonomy): Eukaryota > Metazoa > Arthropoda > Malacostraca > Decapoda > Palinuridae > Panulirus > Panulirus argus. The sequence goes on along the minus strand of JAYMFT010310066.1, from coordinate 7,638 downwards.
AGACAGCTCACGAGATTAATGGCAGAAAGGATACCTATAGAACGGAGAGAGCGCCAACATCGCCGTGTACGGAAAAGGGAAGGCTGAAGAGAGGTAATGCCAGGATTCCACTCTGCTCTATATTTCATTTAGGGCTCGGCCTTGATGTGGACTTTTGTCCGTGACTGGAGCCTTCAACATAAAAAAAAAAAAAAATAAACGAAACACAAAACCAAGGTAAGAGAATATAGAGAGATTTTGAGCTACATGGCATCAAAGTTAGGAGACTCAAGATCCACGAGGCAACAAGCAATAGGTATTTTTGTACTACATTTAGGCATAAACTCCACCATTGCAGCGGAGACGATGATTAGAGATTATAGTTAGAGATCTGGTAGTGCAGAGGAGAAGCAGCAGTTAGGCAGCTTGGGTTTCATAAAGAAGAAAGCAAAAAGATCAGGGGAGGAGGTAATAATATGGAGTTCATCTGAGGGAAGGTTTGAGTTAAGGCCACGAATGTTGCAGAAAGCACAGAAGAGGAGCCAGGTCTAGGAGTTGTATGGCTATGGAAGTATGACTGATCCCAGTCTCGTGACATCGGTCAAATGGGCCCTGGGATCCACCCAGCCGCTCTCGACCTGTTGCGCTGCTACGAATGAGCGCTGGAGAATCATTAGTCGTATTTTGACAGAATCTTCAGAGGTACGACCGTCCACCACGTCAAGAACTGAGGCCTCAGGGTCACTATCATTACCAAAATGACCACTTGTTGAACACTTGTCACCACCACGTCACAATCACTATCATCAAGAAAACATCCGACATCTCCATCATCATCACTATCAACAAAACACCAGACTCCTTCCAGACCCATCAGTACCGTAATAACACAACAGCTGCTACTTCCAATAAAACGGCCACCATTAACACAAAATCCATAAGCACTCGAAGACTGCCTCCGCTGCTGAAAGAAAACAGCGGAGGACTCCCTTAGGTAGTGATGGTGGAAGTGTTTGGAAGTGGTGATAGCGATGGTAGTGGTAGTGGCGGTGGTGACAGAGGTCCTTCCAACACAGAGTTGTTGCTCTGGACGATGACGTCGGTTCTCGGGAAGTCAGATGATCATCTTTATGTGGTGATTGTCGCTTTGGTCCTTGGGGAGGAGGGGCGGGATACTGTCATGCCACGTTGTGTTATTTCTCTTAGTCTTTCTTTTTTCAGGCAGTGATGGCGACGGCTGCTCTGTAGAAGTCTGCTTTTTCTTGCCGTAGTGGTGATGTATCGTAGAAGGTGTGGTGATGACTGCAACTGTGTGTTGCTGTGATCATTGTGGTGGGAGCAGCCAGCTATTGATGTCATGGTGATCTTAAGACAAACAGCTGCTCTTGTGGTGGTTCTAAGGGCATGAGCAGTTGTTGGTCTGGCGATGATACGTTGGGAAACACCTGTTGTGGTGATGGTAGACACCCTGGGTAGTCAGTCAGCTGTGTTCCTGTTGGCCCTTGGGAGTCGAAAGTTGTTACGGCGATGGTGATGGTCCCTTCAACAGACAGATGTTGTTGGTGATGTCGTGGTCTTCGGGGGAAGTCGGGCACTGTTGAAACTGTAGCAGTGACTGACGTTCAGGATTCAGTCACTGATGCTGTGGAATAGATGGTGCCACGTTCCTGAGGTGTTGGAAATTGTTGTTGATGATGATGATGATGGCGATTGCTCCCTCTTTCTGTCATTTGGACTGGGATCTCTCTCTCTCTCTCTCTCACTATGGCAACAGTAGAGACGCCCCCTTTTTTTTTTTCCACCAGGGGCGCCTTTTCAGTCGAGGGAACCAGACCAGCCGAGAGATGCGGACCGTGACAATAGGAAGACGAGATCAAGGACGAAATACTGTTTACGTTTCGGTGATCTTCCCCAAGTTAAGACTTCGTTTACCTCGACAGTGTGACTGTCTGTCTGTCTTGCTGGTGTTATCAACCATCTACGTCTCGGTTATTTTTATCCCAGTTGTTTTATCCCTGGAGTCCTTAATGATGTTGAGTTGCTTTTCATTAAAAAAAATGGAATATAAAGAAAATTTTTTCATGAAAACAGTTCTGTGTCTCATGATTAGCAATACCTTGAGTTCGATAAATGATGATAGATTAATAAAACAATGTTTACACGAGTTCGTTGTATATTCTACTTGTTACAGAAGATAAACTTTACTGAAATATTTAGAAGGGAAAAATTGAGATTTTATATACATAAGTTTGAAACCACGCGAAAAATTCATAGAATATTGTATTTTAGCATGCGTGGATATGTGTGTGTGTGTGTGTGTGTGTGTGTGTGTGTGTGTGAGTAAAAGCACTCACTTCATATTAGTTTTTTGTACTGTAGGAGAAGGAATACAAAGGAATTCGAACAGCAACAGACCACTGGGTCTTATCGAGGCTACTTGAAATAGTGAAAGTATTAGAAAATCATAGATTGATGTAAAGAGACTGGAAGGCATACAGATAATTCATGAAGAGTAACATGCAAACTATCAATATAACTAAGGAGGCGCAAATAATGTTTAGTCGTTGACTTGAAGGAAAATATTAAGCAAGTCTTTCTTTAAACGTACCTATAACATTGCATTCAGTTATTCTGATAAACCATTCCTTATGTGAACAAGCTTGTTGAAGGTCTACGTATATTGATTGGGTCCTTATCTCTTGAACAGTTCATATCATACTTCTGTATGCTGTCTACATTCTCACCACCTCATAACTCTATTTCATTCTTTCACTACTCTTATGTTATGAATGGACTTCCCTTCGTTCCAACTAACAAAGCTTGCTTGAGTTCGTCATGGCCTTTGTTTGCTCCACCTCTGCATCTTTCGAAGAACTGTTTACGCCTTCGGTCCGTTTTAGATCAGGTCACCCCTCACTCTTTTCTCTTCCTTGGGGGGCAAATATGAAGCTTCGAGCCATTCCGTGTAGCTTAGCTCTTTTTAACTTTGGTACCATTCTTTTGAACCTTCTCTATTGGCTCTGTGTGATTTTTTTTTTTATTTTGTTGCGGCGACCAAACTTGTGAACTGTATTCTAGTTATGGCCTTATGCAGGATATGAACAGCTTTCTAAATATCTTTTTACCTCATACTTGAAAGTTACTCTGATATTTGCCAGTAGACAATTTGTCTCCTCTATTGTTCCTCTAATGTGGGGCTCTGACAGTAGGTTAGGGACAATGTCATCTCCCAAGTCCCTCTCTCACCCAGAGAATCCTGAAGCTTATTACTTACCACAAAATAAACATAATGAGGACTTCTTTTATTCTGTTCCATCCTCATCACTTTACAATTGCTTGGGCTGAACTTCACCAATCATGTATCAGACAGACTCCGGAGTCTGTTTAGGTCCCCTTTTAGATACGTGCAATCCTTATCGCTTTTCACTTCCCCATAACCTTGGTATCATCTGCAAACATGCTCAGGCTGGAGCCTATACATTTAGGCTCTTTCACGGAAATCGAAAGAAGTAACTGTCCCAAAGTAGGCATTCCATAGGTGACTTCCCACCCATTTGGCGAAGGCTTCTTAGACGTCGAGTCCTTTGTTCCCTTCTACGAAGATGATCTGTCCATCGAAGGAGTCTCTCTTTATTCCTGCCGTTTGATCCAGCTTCTTAATCAGCCTCCCGTGCGGTATAGAATTTCCTGGCAATCAAGAGACAATCTACCCAGGTAGCCTTCTCTTCTGTCTAGTATAGAGATTAGTTGCACATGACCTTTCCCTAAAACCATTTCACGTCTCATTTAGGCAATTTCTCCTCTGTAAAAAAGTTCATCAATTTGCTTTCTGATTAACTATAATTGTACCTTACTGACCACGCTAGTCAGAGAGACTGATTTGTAATTCAGCGACTCTTCTCGGTTTCCTCTCTTGTAGATGGGTACGACCTTTTCCCATTTCCACTCCCTTGGTACATTATTAGTGTGTGTGTGTTTAATCATCTATAAAAATCATTCATTTGTATTGTATAGGGAAGGAGCTCTGTGCTTATGGGGCCCCATCTATTGAACATTCTCTATCATACAAATTTTTTACTTCTGTATGCTTGTACTTTAAGTCTTATAGCTCAGTTCAATCCACTATTCTTATCCTATCAGAGCCTTCTGCTTAATTTTATATTATGACCTCTGTTTTTTTTTTCATCTCTGCCTTTTTCGAAGAACTGTATTATTTCCTATGCCATCGAGCTGGGTTAAAGACATAAAGGTTATGATGAAGACACATTTCACTTTTCTTTCCAACCGGGTGGACAAATCAAAGGCCTCTAGCCTTTCCCTATAACTCGACTCCCTTAATTCTGCCACCATGTTTGTCGCATTCCTCTGGACCTTCACAAATAGTTCTTTGTGCTCCTTTAAGTGTGGTGACCAAACTAGAGAATCATATTCTAGTTTCGGTTCTATGTAGGATGATAACAGCTTGCTGAATGTTGCCTTATCTTTATACTTGAATGCAATACTACTGTTTGTTAGCAGACACTTAGTCTACCTTACTGCTCTCCTCATGAGGATTTCTTGCTACAGTTTAGGGACGATGGCACCTTCAAAGTCCCTCCTACAGATTCTTGCAGCTTTTTTCCTACTGAATGATGTACCATAATGAGGTCTTCTTTCACTGTGTTCCATCCTGATTACTCTTTACTTAATCGAATTGAATTTCATCAACTATGTATCAGACCAACTCTAAAGTCTATCCAGGTTCCCTTTGAGTTGATGAATTAGGAGCAACGGTATTGGTAATGGACCCGATGATGGTAACTGAATTAAGACAATCTGAAGGAGGGGAATTTTTCTCTTGTATAAGCTAGGTGAATATATCGCGTTACAGCAGATCTCTTCCCTTAACCTTCATCTGAACATGAGAGCACTTAAGCCTTTCAGTATAGGTTATTGATGTATGTTTCATTGATTAAAGATACCAGCAAGTAAATGCTTTATAAAGGAATATATGAATGAGTCAAGAAGATTAATACGTGCAGAAGTAAAACTTTACATTTTTCCCTTTTACGAATGATAAGATTTTAAACTTGGTTTATAGAATGGTCGTCTAAACTTTGTTAAAATTCGGTTAGATTTACGTCTTGTATTGTATCACATACTCAACCTTCCAACAAACAGTCCTCAAGGGTTTTTCGAGTTATCAGAGGTACTGCACTACTGTTCCCAGGTATTTGCTTACTGTTATCCTAGATGCTTTATCCTCCATCGCACTGTTCCCCAAGGAGTTCCTCTGGGGCCCGTATGCTGCAGTGCAGCCGTTTCTTCGATCATTACTATCAGCATAATGAGCTGACAGTCGTTTCAAACGTGGATATTAAGAAGACAAATTAATTACGTGAAGTAGAGAGATCGGCCTCGTCAGCCAAGGCAGTTGGATACTAGTCTTTCCCATAATAGAGAAGCTGGAGGTATAATTGAGTTAGAATTTAGATCAAAGTCAAATGAATATCTGTCAGTGTTGTCGGGGGTTACGTTTTCTAATGGGCTGGTGCCCCTACACCCACCTGGCCACCTGCTACAGCTCCCATCAGCACTCTCCCTCACCCTGCTCCTCTCCCACTAGTATACTTCCTCACCCAGCTCTTTTCCTACCACTACAGGTCCTAACCCAGCTCCTATCCTACTAGGATGACCCTTAACCCTACTATTGTCCCATCAGGATACTCCCTAACCCTGCTATCTTCCACCAGCATACTCCCTCAACATGTTCCTCTCTCACAAGCATATTCCTTTCCCATCACGAAACTCCCTCACCCTGTTCCTCTCCTGCCAAGACACACACCAATAACCTCACAAGCAAACTCCCCTCCACGTGACCCCAGACCCTCCTCATAGCCGTCGGCCTCTAAAGGTAATCAGGTCTGGGTGCTCGTTATGACTGCCATGGAAATATAATTCGTAGTCATATTTCTTTTGCCATGCCTTAATCTAATGTAACCTGACTTAACAGTATTGATAATTCCTCATCGTACATTCCATTCTAATTCCCTTCCTCAGTCTCTCCCTTCCTCCCTCTCGTTTTCTCCCTATTTCTTTTTTCACTTTCCCTCCTTCCTTCTCTGTCTTCCTCCCTACCTTTCTTTCTCCTTCCCTTCCTCATACATACGTCACTTCTCCCGCACTGACTTTGTCCATATCCACTTTACCTACATTTGCACTTGTACATTTTTTTTAACTTATACTCGAAATAAAAGTTGTCAAAAAACTGAAATATTCTGGAAAATACAACAAGGAATAAGAAAAATAGTTACTTGTAAAATAGGCTTTTTACTACAAGTGATAAGGCTGTATGGAGAATAATAGATTAGTCTACTTTATAACAGATTAGTTTTGGTTGCAATTAGCACACATGTTAAGCAATTTAGAAGCGAATAGATTGGTTTGTAAGTAATTTAAGTAATTAAGTAGTTGATCTAAAGCCAGCTTGACTAAGATGATCTAGAAGCGATCATTGTCCGATTAAGAAAGTGGTCAGTCTTGAATATCTGTCCGAGGAACGTGGTGGAAGTCACAATCGAAGATGACTGTCCGAGGATGATAGCATTCACCATGTTAAGTAACTGTCCAAGGAAGACAGTAATCACAATCTTATCTAACTGTCCAGGGAAGATAGTGGTCATAGTCTTATTAAACTGTCCAGTGAAGCTAGTGTTCGCAATCTTATCTAACTGTCCAGGAAAGATAGGGGTCATAGTCTTATTAAACTGTCCAGAGAAGACAGTGTTCGCAGTCTTATCTAACTGTCCAGGAAAGATAGTGGTCACGGTCTTGTTAAACTGTGTAGTGAAAATAGGGTTTGCAATCTTATCTAACTGTCCAGGAAATATAGTGTAACGCAACTCATCCAAGCTTAACCTTCCCAGGAGAGCGACGCCAGTAGAGTCGTCTCGGTCTGACAAAAAAGATTTTTGACGAAAAGTGTTGGCTAGAAACTTTTCTTCGGAGTAAGACCGCTCAAGTTGAGCAATAGGAGAGCCAGAAGTCGAGGAAGATCAAACATTTATACGAGGAAGATTTGGCAAGGAGGTGAAGTGGATATGATTTTTTTTTTTTTTAAGATTATGGTTTCTTAATCAAAATCGATTTGGCTTTTTGGTTTTCTTAAAATCTTTTCACGGAATTCTTAAGGCTGTTGTCACTCATGAATAAGATTTATAACTTCAACTTTTTGGCAAAAGACTTTTAATCTTTTTCATCAGCGTCTCACGAGTGATTATATATCTTTTTTTTTTTTTTTTACACAAAGTGTTCTTGTCAGTTCTCCATAGTATAGGAGTTCTTCAGCCTTGGCTATACATATCATTGGGGCCCGTGTTCGAATCCTGGACCGGGTGGCCGGCTCATGGCCGATTCAACTGTTCATTTTCCCCTTTGTAGCTAGCTGACAAATGGCTATCTATTGATTCACTTTCATTTCAGCATTCCTATTTTTTCTTTCTACTGCTTTACCTTGATACCTATTTATTTTTGTCCTAGGAACTCTTCCATAAAAAGTACTGATGCTACCCAGGACCTCTGGAACATACAGAAACTGCAGACTGACAATGACATAGCCCAGTGCATCTATACAGACGGTTCTTGCGACCCTGCCACCGGGAGGGCAGGCAGTGCTGCCAT